>JAODUO010002002.1:40000-45757 GCA_025642075.2 Ridgeia piscesae | reverse complement strand
AGTTGTAGTTGTAGTTGTAGTTGTAGTTGTAGTTGTAGTTGTAGTTATAGTTGTATTTGTAGGTGTAGGTGTAGGTGTAGTTGTAGGTGTAGGTGTAGGTGTAGGTGTAGGATGTATTGTGTGTAGTTGTAGTTGTGGTTGAAGTTGTATTTGGTTGTAGTTGTAGTTGTAGTTGAAGATGTAGTTGTAGTTGTAGTTGTAGTTGTAGTTGTAGTTGTAGTTGTGGTGTAGGTGTAGTTGTAGTTGTAGTTGTAGTTGTAGTTGTAGTTGTAGTTGTAGTTGTAGTTGTAGTTGTAGGTTGTAGTTGTAGTTGTAGTTGTAGGTGTAGTTGTAGTTGTAGTTGTGTTAGGTGTAGTTGTAGTTGTAGTTGTAGGTGTTGTTGTAGTTGTAGGTGTAGTTGTAGTTGTAGTTGTATTTGTATTTGTATTTGTTTGTATTTGTATTTGTATTTGTATTTGTATTTGTATTTGTATTTGTATTTGTATTTGTATTTGTAGGTGTATTTGTAGGTGTATTTGTAGGTGTAGGTGTAGGTGTAGGTGTAGGTGTAGGTGTAGGTGTAGGTGTAGGTGTAGGTGTAGGTGTAGGTGTAGGTGTAGGTGTAGGTGTAGGTGTAGGTGTAGTTGTAGTTGTAGTTGAGTTGAAGTTGTAGTTGTAGTTGTAGTTGTAGTTGTAGTTGTAGTTGTAGTTGTAGTTGTAGTTGTAGTTGTAGTTGTAGTTGTAGTTGTAGTTGTAGTTGTAGTTGTAGTTGTAGTTGTAGTTGTAGTTGTAGTTGTAGTTGAAGTTGTAGTTGTAGTTGAAGTTGTAGTTGTAGTTGTAGTTGTAGTTGTAGTTGTAGTTGTAGTTGTAGTTGTAGTTGTAGTTGTAGTTGTAGTTGAAGTTGTAGTTGTAGTTGTAGTTGTAGTTGTAGTTGTAGTTGTAGTTGTAGTTGTAGTTGTAGTTGAAGGTGTAGTTGTAGTTGTAGTTGTAATTGTAATTGTAATTGTAATTGTAGTTGTAGTTGTAGTTGTAGTTGTAGTTGAAGATGTAGTTGTAGTTGTAGTTGTAGTTGTAGTTGTAGTTGTAATTGTAATTGTAGTTGTAGTTGTAGTTGTAGTTGTAGTTGTAGTTGAATGTAGTTGTAGTTGTAGTTGTAGTTGTAGTTGTAGTTGTAGGTGTAGGTGTAGTTGTAGTTGTAGGTGTAGTTGTAGTTGTAGTTGTAGTTGTAGTTGTAGTTGTAGTTGTAGTTGTAGTTGTAGTTGTAGTTGTAGTTGTAGTTGTAGTTGTAGTTGTAGTTGTAGTTGTAGTTGTAGTTGTAGTTGAGTTGTACTCTTCCACTGCATGCTGGTACTCACCCGTCATGACAAATGGATAAAAAGGACCTAGTACAGTTCTCTACAGCGTGGAACCGTCTGTTCTATTTTTATCTAACCCTAAGTCAATTAACTGACGTATCTTGACGGACAGAAACGTGATACCGTATTACGTTCTTCTATTCCGGTTTGTTAGAGGTCATTATATGTGATAAGTATTCGGTTCCACTTTGTCCACGCCGCGTTTTTGCGCCATTTATTATGGTTAAAGATAAACTTACGGTTGGTTTATTTAAAGACTCTCAAGGACACTGTAGTGCATTTTATTTTTCAATTATATGTGCAGACAGTCGATCGAGTCTGGATTTTTTCGCGCCTGCTCTATTTAGAACTCGTAAAATTAAATGAGGGTTATTAGCTTATCGGCGTACGTTTAAGCATTTCAACTGAACGTTAATTAATAATGTCTTGTGTACTCCAGAGCCCTGGACTGGTACTGTGGCGCAGCGGGTCTTTCGTTGACTGTTTTTGATCCAGAGATTCTTGGACTTCCTGCATGTAGTCCTTGCCGACCAAAGCCGCCTCATTGGTCATAGACTCTTTCGGTGCCGCCGGGGGCCATGGCTTTGTAGTGCTTTACGTGCTGGTGTTGTCGGCCTACCTTTCCACGCCGGCCAGTGCGGGTTGGAATGGGCAGTTGATATAGGATGAACGAAATATCGACACGATGGCTGTATTTGTACTGATATCGCGTTTACATTTATCCTGGCGTTATATTGTATCCGGGTGATGTGTACGTGCGGTAAGTATACTATTTTGTGACGGTAGACCAGGCAGTGATCGCCAATATCCAGAAGTCAGATATGTTTCGTTTGCTGTCCAAAAACGACCGTTATAATTTGTATAATTATAATGTGCTATTTTTATATTTCATAATCATACGATTGATGCCACGTAACGTATCGAGAGGAAACTGTTTTACGACATAAATTGGTTACGTTCGCAGACAACAAACATTTTATAATGTATACACATCAACATCACCTAGATCAAGTGTAACGCCCGGTTTAATGCAAGCGCGACAATCGTACAGCCTATGATCTGTATACAATGTTCTATTGCGTTGTACGACCAAATGCAGAACGTACGATTATCGGTGTCGTTATTTTTACATCTTTATACCAGAATATCATCACCCTTCTACCATATCTGAGCGTCATAATAATCATCCCAATATATTACGATACAAAAGTATCCAAACAGTAACCATAAATGCATTAACTGCGTTCATCCCTGGTGCACGAGTACGTTCTTTTTAGAGCAGGACCCAATCTTCAGGATTGCACAAACTATATTAAACTTTACTCCCTGCCAGACATGTTCAATCGCAAACCATCTCGATTTATCTGAGGAGTATACATATACGCTGCAATATATGTGCGAAGACTATTCCACTATCTATAGCCAGGTATTCATTCTTACAGGAATGTGGACTGGAGCGATGTAGAGTGAAAGAACCTACTCTAGGTTCCACACCGCAGCACAGGATTCGAAGCCAGATTCGCTTAGTCGGGAGTCGGGAGTCGGGAGTCGGGAGTCGGGAGTCGGGAGTCGGAAGCTCTAGTCACTGGTTACTATTATCAGGTGGACGGATGAATACATGATCGGGCAAATGTCTTGATGAGGTCTACAGGTGTAGACCCATATACTCATAACTGCTGAGCTCCAATATTGTGTTCTTGTTAATTTGACATTCGTTTGTGAAATTCTCACTTCAGTTCAATTCGTTAGAGAATCATCATTCTTATTATTCTCATTATTATTACCCATATTACGGGTATTATTTCCATTGCCATTGCCGTAGCATTCTGTGGTACGGTTGGACCCAAGTAATTGCGTATTTTGTAGCAAGCAATCATAAGAACTGTTGTACCTCTGAACATTAGATGTTTTATTTCAATTATTATCTTTGTAAATGTAAAATGGAATACCCAACCTTTGTTTCATCGAGACGGTGGCGGCCAAACAATCCATGAAAGTGTGAACATCACGGCAAATGTAACGTTCTGACTACAGCAATGGCATGTAATTAAACTATTCTTTACCAGTATGTCATTATTTGTATATTTATCATCATATGACGGAGTCCTATATATAATAATTACATCAGTGTAGTAAGATCTGGTATCTGTATTGATGAGGGTTAAACAAACGTTTCGTTAGATGGTATATTACGCAACTTATAAGACATCGGCTGGCGTCCGTCCGTCAGCAGCCCAGGTTGTCTTGAGTGCAATGTGTCAGTGCAATCAGTGGCACTGGGAGGTTTATCGAATCACGTTCAAATAATAATGTTATCAGTAGTGTGAGATTACGTAAATCTGGCGCGTCACGGCACAGGGTGGAACATGAGAGACAGAGAAAGATATATATATATATATATATATATATATATATATATATATATATATATATATAATAGAGAGAGAGAGAGAGAGAGAGAGAGAGAGAGAGAGAGAGAGAGATAGAGAGAGAGAGAGAGAGGGGAACATATAGATGAGGGAGGAGAGAGATAGGGAGGGACGGTGAGGGAAGAGAGAGAGAGAGAGAGAGAGAGGGGGAAGAGAAGAGAGAGGGAAGATGATGAGGGAGGGAGAGAGATAGGGGGGACGGTGGGAAGGAGAGAGAGAGAGGGGGAACAGATAGATGAGGGAGGGAGAGAGATAGGGGGACGGTGGGAAGGAGAGAGAGAGAGAGAGAGAGAGAGAGAGAGAGAGAAAAAAAAAACGGCAGACATCGTGAATGAGTTCGTCGACATTTTGCCTATGTCTTGGCAAAGCGCATAACTTGAAAGTCACAAACACAACACTTTAATGTATAGATATATCATATCATTGTACAATATCAACACTCATTTCGACCTGTGTTTGATGACGTAGTTAATTGATCACTTGGGGACTTGTCTACGACATGATATTCAAGATAGACGACGCGACTGATAAGATGGTATATAGCCAGAAAGATGAACATTGACTATACCGTGTAACAGCACTGTGCCATACTGGTAGACTGCGGGAGGAGTGTGTTGTTTTTTAGAACTGGTTTGTCAGAAAATAGCTCAGATGAGCTAATGTTATGAGATTCACATATGAACCGACGTTAAATAAAGCTTCTTGTATCTTGTAGCCTGTATAAAACAGCACACTATCTTGTTGGGCTATGTCACCCGTAAGTATCCTGACATCTTGATATGTCAGCAACGTGCCAAGTTATGGCAAAATGCCAGCGGAAATCACCTTGTTAGGTCATGTCGCCAGAAAGTCATCTTATGAATTGGCAGTGTATAGATCCATGCAGCCACGGTCGGCATGACGGTTTTGGCAGTGTATAGATCCATGCAGCCAGGGTCGGCATGACGGTTGTCACTAGTTACAAGATCTTATAAGTCCCTGTCGACGACGTATCATATTATGATAAATCAATAACATCTATCCATCTTATAAAGAGGCTTAACCAAACACAGTTATATGAATTCAACCGAACACATTCCAACACAGGGATATTCACAGGTGGCGGATGCTCTCTCCAACGCGTGCGACGTCTAATAATTGACATCACGTACAACCATTTACGACATAATTAATTGCACCCGTGGTCTCATACAAAATACAACGTACGCGCGCGAGTGCGTGCAAACGTAAACGTCCATGTGCACGTCGACGCACGCTGACCCACGCGCATTCATTCACACATTTTGCAATAAACCACACACAGGCACATAAATAAACTCATTCTCTCGTTTGGTAATGCAATTCAGTCACTTCTCCGCGAACGCCGTCGCCGAGCTATACAGGCGCCGTAATGATGATGCCAATCTGTTAAGTTCAACGTTGTGTTTCAGATGGCGGGCCAATCACGGTATAATCCATTTTAACAAGCGTGACAAATGTTTAGCACGTCGTGGTTTCTTATACAAAATACTCAACGATGCTCAAGCTGCCATCGTAAATGTCCGTGTCCCGTACGTTTTCTGGCTAGCATAATATATTACAGGCCTCAGCAGTTGTTAAACAACTATCCGCAGTGTGTCGCTAGTGTCCCTTCTCATTCCATATTCGAGCACATGCTGGACGGTCCGCTTATTGGTTTTGTCGTTTTTTGGTTTAAATACAAAAATGCACAAATGTCTAGTCGGTCCAAACCGAATATTAAAAACAACTTCTTAGAATCAAGTACAACAATTTTCCAAGAGGTAGAATTGCAGAAACACAGTATTAAGCCATCCTGTTTCCGATGATGTCGCTCGGACATCTGTATATGTATAAGTGTCACGCGTTGCTGACAACGTCGTGTCAAGCATAATCCTGTAGCCTGACATCACGTACATAAATATGATTTTTTAATATTCCACACAATGAAGTGCCAAGCACTCTGCATGATCAGGTTTCCCACACTCGTTAACATT
>JAODUO010002002.1:25000-35000 GCA_025642075.2 Ridgeia piscesae | reverse complement strand
TGAGCGGAGTTGTTTTTAGTACTTCATAAATAGTTTTTGGTGACGGATTGTAACTTCCTACATGCCACTCTATCTTGTCATAAATCCAAGAAAAGTCCAAACAGCGCCCTCTCTCGGCTTCCGCTTCTACTGAATCGACACATGCAAACATGTGTAGCTTCACCGCCAAACATATCCACCAACAGCACATATTATATCATATCTGCAGACGTTTAATTCAAAGATATGCATATTAACAGGAGTGGTCCAGAGCGGGTTGTCTTGTCTTCGAAACGAATATTTGAGATGTCCACGTCATTGGTCAGAGCGCAGTAGAGCGATGGAAAGGGAGGTACGGGGAAAGGTCAGAGAAGAAAAAACTGTTGTCCAAGTAAGTATGTTGCAGGCGCTCTATTGGCTGGCCGCTCCTGTCCTGGTGAAGGAAATGTTTCTGCTGCGGCTGTAGCGGTACATCGGGCTGCTAGATGGTGGTTGCTGAATGGCGCTGAAGGTTTAATTATCTCTACTCCTCTTCTTCTTTGTCACCCGCTCTCGGTTTTTTAGCGTCTAGTCTAGTTTCGTCACACCACCCAGACTTTACTTTGGTGGTGTCCTTGCGTTACTTTATGTCTTCGCCGTGTCCATGTCTGGCTTCCGCGGAGCCTCCCATTTGCGTTTCTCATTGGAACGCTCTCCACATAGGACCATATTTGGCAAGAGATTTTCTTCCATTCTTCAGACATGACATGCCAAACAACTGCATATAAAGACGAATAGCGTCCACGCAGGTGGACTTTGCAGACTACAACTTTTCAATGCTGGTAATAAATCCATCCAATATGTATGAACGTTAGTGCGGAGACACCAGAAGGATTCGCACCTGGTGACGGTTATGGTGAACGGCGAAACTTGACCATTGATTTGCATACGTGAATAAGAAGCGTAAGGCAAAGTGTTGTATTTGACGTGAAGTACGCCGTCATGTTGCTTCCCCTATTGTGACGTATAATGATTGTGCCGCCATATTATTTCAACCACGTTACGTGAACTAGCGTAGCATACGTGTAATCACTGCACGCAAATCGTCCTACGACCTCAATTATCGACGGTTTTTGGAAAGCAAAATGGCGGACAATGGCTTCACGTTATCACGTTCTGATTCTCTCCGAAGAGAACGCGATACTGCGCTGTATAACTTCCGAGAATGAAACCTGATAAATGTGAAACCATCGCATAAATCATGGTTTATTTTAATGACGATATATATATCCACTGCACCGGCTCTTTATTCAAACTCCACAATGTTAAGATGTGGAGGATGATTGATACTAAAGTTGACACAGAATTTAGCACTCAACATTCATATGGACGACGAAATTATATATATTTGCAAAAGTCGATCAATATAAAAGCATGTGTGCTGATAAAATACCGAATCATTATGTCCGCGATTTAAGGACCTAAAGCAAACCGCTATTACACTGTTAGGTCGATGCCAGGTCGATGGTTGTATAATATGAATATAAACGAAATGTGCCTTACATAAAATCCGTCTTGTTATTCACTCCGTCCGGCCACAGGATGTAACAGACTGTCCGCCAGGGGGCACCGTTGTGGTACCACGTGTGCGTTCGCGCGTACAGCAGATTGGGAAACGCCACTAAGAATGACGCTATCCATATA
The DNA here is from genome assembly GCA_025642075.2 of Ridgeia piscesae. Taxonomy (NCBI): domain Eukaryota; kingdom Metazoa; phylum Annelida; class Polychaeta; order Sabellida; family Siboglinidae; genus Ridgeia; species Ridgeia piscesae. The sequence goes on along the minus strand of JAODUO010002002.1, from coordinate 33,338 downwards.
ACGATGATGACGGCGAAGACGGTTCCGGCGCGCATGCGCAATCTCAGTGGGTGCAATATTGCGACGTACCTGTAAGAATGGAAACATTCGTTGTAAAGAACAACAAAAACATCCGTCTCCTGATGAGAAATATTGGTAGTTGACAATATTGACAGAAAGATTTACAAAATGTTAGTAATGTCGTTGCAATATCCCCGTAACTGGCTCAGAGATAACCGTTGTTGAGAGAATGTGAAACTCACATCCGTCGGGATTATTATGCAAGTTATGTATCACGAATTGCGCGCACATTACGTTATACCTTCCGAATCACTTATATGTTCAACCTAAGGGGGATATATATCTTTATATATATATATATATATATATATATATATATATATATATATATATATATATATATATATATATATATATATATATATATATATATATATATATATATATATATATATATATATGGAATTTTTATGATTCTTGGAGTCGTAAATTAATCGCTGAAAGTTTGGCACCCGAGATGAAAGCCAGGTATGACTCTTGGATGAAAACGTAAACATTTTCGCACATATATAACTACGCTAGTTCGAAGGTAATTACACATAATCACAATCGTACCATTTAGTTCACTTTAAGCAACGTTAAAACCTACATGTATTGCTAAGACCCATGTGAAATTGTTTGTCCAGTGTCAATGCGTCATTGACGTAAAACTGCTAAATGGCATCGTAAATGTCTAAAGACAAGTTGTATGGAGAATATGAATCGTGACCAACATTTTGTTTAGCTAAATAGCCTTGTCTGATTAGTTAATCAACAGTAGGAGCTTAAGGCATGTGTATCTGTTTTAGAAACATTACTGATCGTTAAAACTAAATATGTGAAATTATTTCAACCCATAGTTTAGCACTTACACGTCGTTACAACATGATTAGAAATGACAAGGTCAAACTAACCTGACCTACTGATAACATAATGGTGATTGCCCAATGGAATAAAACTACATTTGGTGAGACATTAACTAGTAGAACAGACAAAATGCTTGAATTATGTATGCCTTTCCCACGCCGGTAAAGGCGTAATGAAGTATGTCGTAAAGGCCAAATGTGTCGCACATCCGCGCGTCACATTTCAGGATGAAATAACGACAACCTTAGTTACGTCCATTTAAACATAACATGTGGACATGGTTTTGCATAGTGAGATATTCGCAGAAAGGTCGGAGGTCAGGCAAGAAACTTTCTGTGAGTTTCCAGTTCGCCCGTATCGTTTATGGTGTCAGGCGTCGGGTTAAACTGTTGTTTTGAATAGTCGATGTGCTGGTGTATAGAACGTGGTCATCAGGACACACAACGGCGACGGCGACGGCGACGGCGACGGCGACGGCGGCGGCGGCGGCGGCGGCGGCGGCGGACGGCGGCGGCGGCGACGGCGACGAAGACGAAGACGAAGACGAAGACGAAGACGAAGACGAAGACGAAGACGAAGACGAAGACGAAGACGAAGACGAAGACGAAGACGAAGACGAAGACGAAGACGAAGACGAAGACGAAGACGAATGACGGCAACGGCAGCGGCAGCGACAGCGACAGCGACAGCGACAGCGACAGCGACAGCGACAGCGACAGCGACAGCGACAGCGACAACCACAACGACAACGACAACGACAACGACAACGACAACGACAACGACAAGGACAAGGACAACGACAACGACAACGACAACGACAACGACAACGACAACGACAACGACAACGACAACGACAACGACAACGACAACGACAACGACAACGACAACGACAGCGACGATGAGGCGCCAACGGATCACGAAATCACGAAATGATCTAGTAACATATTTGCTGCGTCGAACAATAGACAATATAAATTAATATGTCATTACACATTGTGTAATGGAAGACAGACAGAACACGAGTATACCCTGGCGACGGCACGGTATACAACTGACGACGGCACGGTACACGGTACAGCTGCCAAGGCGATGCCAATTAAGATAACCTCACCTAAGCTGGCAGTTTCGATAAACGACGCTGCTTCGCCACCATTTCGTCTGACGCCCTTCAAAGGCCAACATCTGCATTTCCCGGCAGACCACGTGAACTGACCGCCCATTCCTCGCGCTTCCCATGGGGTGGGGGAGTCAGTACATTGTTAACAAATGTTTTCCCCTGCGTCCCATGGAGGCTAACGGAGGCAACTATCGCAGACAGGTAACGTTTATCAAGGGCTCTCGGTCGCATGGTTAATACACGAGAACGTCAGAGGTTCTCCTTAGCCCGGTCCCCTGCGGATCGCTAAAGCTAAATCCATTCTCAGCTATTTACGCCCACGGCGATGGTGCTTAGTTACATTGGACTTGATGCAAACAAAGTGGTTTGTATATTCCTCTTAATAGGTTGTTGTTGGCCTTTCATCTGTAGGCGTAAGGTCTGTACAATTACATGTCTGAATCGTAGCGAAATCCTATCAGCACATTGCGTTTAGAGTATTTTATAGTGGCAGTATTTAGAGTCGGTGATTTTACCACATATTACAAATTTACCTCTACGTCAGATGTTTTATTTCCCATAATATTTACATCATTTATAAATGGACAACGGCTTATTTTAGTCATGGTGAGTAGTGCAAATATGTTCGTCGTATGCAATCCGATTATGCCCAAGCTAATGTCGACATTTCTCTTGTCGCATGTCACCTTGTCGTATCAGTGCTGGCGATTTGTGTCCAAACAATTACGTGTCGTGTTAATGTACATTTTGGCAATTGCGACTGGTTTATACTCAATTAATATTGCTACTTCTGGGATGTGACTGTGTCGTAACGCTCCTGATGTATCGTTTGTAACAATGGCCTTGTTGCCATAGATCAGGACTCTTGTTGATACAATCACTGGGCAGGTCGTTATCTACAGCGGGTCGTTCTGTTTAGTCTCTTACCGTTTACGATAATGTCATGATTGTTGTATGTTGTGTCCTGGGCTCAGATGCCTGAGGATGTGCAAGTTGAAGATGATGAGTATTATTACTGTTGCTTTGTGAACACTGACTCCATGGCCTTTTTCCTCTAGGAGTATTTGTTTTGTGAACAGTGGCAACATGGCCTCTTTCTGCTATGACGATTTGCTTTGTGAACGGTGACAACATGGCCTCTTTCTTCTATGAATGTTTGCTTTGTGAAAAGTGAAAACATGGCCTCTTTCTTCTATGAATGTTTGCTTTGTTAACAGTGAAAACATGACCTCTTTCTTATATGAATGTTTGCTTTGTGAACAGTGAAAAAATGGCCTCTTTCTTCTATGAATGTTTGCTTTGTGAACAATGGCAACATGGCCTTTTTCCTCTACGAGTATTGCACCACGTGCAATTATGCATTTACTATTTTACGAACAAGGAACAACGGACAGCAGTTATCATCATTACGGAATGCAAACAAACAGAGACAGATCCTAGTGGACGTCGGTATCTCGCAGGAGATTCACTTACAGCGGAGGGCGTTCGTGTTTTGTTTATTATTATGAGCGTTGCAGACGCGATGTAATTCACGACTGTTTCGCTTGTGGCTTTCCACAGATGGCGCTTCCGTGTACTGTTTTATAGAAGTAGGTTTAATATATGCATAAATCAGATAAATAAATGAATAAATATATTAATATAGTATGATTGAAATGTCTCTATTGTATAAAAACATAACCAACTGTTAAAATGTCAGTAGAAATTCTACTAAAATGTTATAAATATGTAAGTATATAGTTTAAAAGGTCAATGCCACGGATTCCTTAGTCTATCTCATTGTACGATACGTCGCCCCGGCTCTCGCCACTGTTCCCCGTCGAGTGCGCGCACAGCGTCGACGTCGGTCCGACAGCGTACGTACGACTTACGCGTTGCATGTCTGTGCTCAACGCCATTGTGTATGGCGAGTTACCACCCAGTGGTCACCCAGTTATTTCTCGAGTCTTGATTTTGCTTACGAATATTTAAAATGCCACGCGAGTGTGTGGATTGTTATGCAGAGAGATGCATATGTCATTGCTGTACGACGTATCTGTTTAAACTCGCTTATCACCCTAGATTCTTAGCGCACCCATCCAATCGTTGACGACCTGTACACTGTCCTTGATTATGCGAATGATAAATCCAGTTTTTTTTGTGCGCCAGTGAGGTCGGGTTCTGAGTATATTGGAGCAATAGAAGTTACTTATTTATTATTATTATTATTATTATTATTATTATTATTTAAATGTACTGTACATACCTGTCAACTGCAATCGCCATGAAGGTGAAGACGCTGGCAGAGATCGTACAAGGCGCAATGAACATGTTGAACTTACAGTAGCTCCGGCCGAAAGGCCAGTCGCTGTACAACATGTACACGGAGTTGAAGACCGTGTTGAAGACGGATATCAGCGTGTCAGCGATGGCAAGATTGACCAGGAAGTAGTTCGTGACGGTGCGCATGCGCTTGTGGGCTAGTACGATCCATATGACGATGATGTTTCCGCCGGTGGCGACGATCACCATGGAAACGAAGGCGACAATGTAAAACAGTTGAATATACCACGGTTGGATGAACGGATTTCTCGGATGTCCATCGGCGCTACTATTTCCGAGTGCGCCGGAAGTGTCCAACATCGAGATATCCGACAGAATACTCGTTGGTTCCGGTTCCGCGAGAGACAGATTATCGCTAAGGTGAAGCAGCGTGGCCACTGTCACGGCCATCTTGATTTATATTCCCAATTACGCACTTGCTTGTTGATTTGTGTAAATCACTTCCGCTATCCACATACGCGGGTGCCTTGCACGGTGGTCATTACCACGAAACGCACAAACTAGTGTAGCCCGTCATGACATCAGTTTGCATGCGGTATGGCGCTCGTTCTGATGCAGGTGATGTCAGGGTCGTGTTTCTCCATTTCCAGGCGCTTGCTCTGGCAGCATTCAACGCCGAATTCCGCCCTCTGTAAACAATGAAGATACATGATTACAGTAAAACAAATAAACACACTTCTGTAGATAAGTAAAGTCACTACTCGGAAGTGTTAATGTTATATATATATATATATATATATATATATATATATATATATATATATATATATATATATATATATATAATATTATATATATATATATTATTATATGTTATGGCGAACCACATTTAAAATATAATAATTACACACAAAAGACACTATTAATTCAAAAATAATATATATGACTCGATGCGTATATTGCATATGCAATCTGGAAGAGGTGGGTTTGTTTTTGGTCACAAAGTAACCTACTTTTCCCATGGAAACATTCTCGCGGGACGCTGATTGCGTACATTACTTCTTGTAGATTTCCTACGCATTGTGCGGACGTCAACGGAATCAAACCAGTTTATCGATTTCGCCGGTGGCAACTGTACCACACGAGAGAACGGACAGACACTCGTCCGACCCGCGCTCCAATTTAAAGTCGAACATGTCGACTTCAGGGGTCTCGATGCGACCATTCTCGTGAGGCTACGGCTGCAAATAAACCACCGGAACTTCCCGGCACGGTGTTTTTGACTGAGCCCATAATTAGTGTTTCGCGAGGCCGAACTCCTGCGAGTACTTAGATTGGTTTAACCGGCGTCACACTCATGGCTCGTCAGGACGTTTGGAATGGCATTCCACACCCGAGGGGTAGAAACCCAGAGCGCGGTGTCGTCCTGTTTTCTGTGAGGTGAATGTTTACACATCAACACACACGACGAAACGAGGGAGGTATTTGTCAACGCACGATATGTGGCTAAAAACGCCAACGTGTTCATTACAAGACAAACTGACAAAGCGTGAAAGTTGGTTGATGAACTTAATAGAATTGTCGGTGACTGCTTTCTCCATCAGAATGTGTTTCATGGCAGCGGTTGCTGGACTTACTTAGACGGTCTCCGTGTAGGATATCGAATCTCAGTTCGGTCTAGTGATCACGTCCGCGTTTAATTCTATTCTCCGTCACTAAATGAGGAATCTTGTTCCGACGAAGGCGTTGGTCTTTGTGGAGTTGCGTGTCTCGTTAGCAAGTTGCGTGTCCCGTGCAAATGCATTTATGATAGACACTGTATTACGTGGTTCAACGAACGCGGTCGGTTGCCTGTAGTCGTAGCCCGTCGGTGGTGGCCGGTGACCGGTGACCGGTGGCCGGTGGCCGGTGGCCGGTGGCCGGTGGCCGGTGGCCGGTGGCCGGTGGCCGGTGGCCGGTGGCCGGTGGCCGGTGGCCGGTGGCCGGTGGCCGGTGGCCGGTGGCCGGTGGCCGGTGGCCGGTGGTCGGTGGTCGGTGGTCGGTGGTCGGTGGTCGGTGGTCGGTGGTCGGTGGTCAGCGTGGGTGATCAGTGGTCGGTGGTCGGTGGTCGGTGGTCGGTGGTCGGTGGTCGGTGGTCGGTGGTCGGTGGTCGGTGGTCGGTGGTCGGTGGTCGGTGGTCGGTGGTCGGTGGTCGGTGGTCGGTGGTCGGTGGTCGGTGGTCGGTGGTCGGTGGTCGGTGGTCGGTGGTCGGTGGTCGGTGGTCTATGGTCGGTGATCAGCGTGGGTGATCTGTGGTCGGTGGTCGGTGGTCGGTCGTTGCTGTTCCATTTTTTGGTAGCCCACAGCGATGGTCCATCGTCGGGTTTTTTTCCACCTTAGTTAGCTCATCCTTAGCTGTCTGTCATTGGTAGCCTGTCGTGGACAGTCTTCTGTGGTGGTCAGTTGCTAGTTGTCTCTTACCTGTGATCCGTTTGTATAAACCATTTAGCATTTTTCGCCGCATGAGCGTTGATTTAATACAATGACCTAAGTTATCTACGCGAACTGAAAACAAAGAAATATACCATCGAACACGCATGCATATGTTTTCCCTACTCGGTTAGCGTGGTCTGTGTTATGGTTGGCCAGTCCAACCGCTGGTATGACGTACTCCAGTGGACGTCCTCTGTGGTCATGAGTCACTTGCGCCAGTCGAATCGACCGTCAAGTCCACCAATACGAATTACGACCAGATCGACACCGCGTGTTGGGAGACTGCGACAGAGACGGGCGGTAAATGGTGTAAAGTGACCACTAAATGGCGGACAAGAGGCGACGTGGACGGAGAACAGAGAGCGACTGGGGAAGTGAGCGGCGACATCGCGGTGTGCTTTGACGAAATGGCCGAGTGTCGGAGTACCAATCAAAGGAATCCGAATCCTAAAGTGCCTTGTTGAATCTTGGATTAGTTCAATCGTTCCACATTGACCGAGTTCACTTAGATGTACGACTAAGTACCCGGGTGTATCAGACTGTATCAGTACAGTGCTGAATATTTGTGTATGAAGAGTCGTCGGGTACAGAAGTCGACATGGTGTGTGGTTGAATAGATCTACTAAAGCTACGCAGAACGCAGGGTCCGTCAGATGCAAAACGGGATTCGGGCATGGCTCGAAGCACCCGTCTTTCCTCCCGTGATATGGGATGCCCAATATACATTAAAAAAAGCTTTGCTCGAAGAACAGGGTATTTGTTTGTTACACCGGCTGTTATAAAAGGGTTAAGACGAGACATACACAGTTAATCTGCTGCATTTCTCTGACATCCCTACGACTGTTAGATCCTCCGTTTCCAAACAACGCTTTGTTCTTAAAATTAAGCTAAATGTTGCAAACGTGCTTTCTCTGTAGCTGCGCCAACAACCTATTACAGTTAAAACTAATCTTCTGAAACTATAGCTACTTCTGGTATACAGAATAACATTTTTTTTGTGAAATTGCTTTTCGACCATCAATCTTCGGTCATTCCATGCTCCAATATCGACTGTTGCCTGGCCCCGTTTATGTTCACGCCAACTGAATTTATTTGTCGCCTCTTCAGACGCTATAGAAGTGTTATAATTATGATTATCTGGTATTGCAATAGCGCAGCGTGTCGTCTGTGCACTGGTCACTGTCTTCCCTATGCTTTTTTGTCGTCTGTCAACATGCACTGGTCACTGTCTTCCCTGTGCTTTTTTGTCGTCTGTCAACATGCACTGGTCACTGTCTTCTCTGAGGTCGACACTTGCCCTTTATGCGCGAACTATCAACTGGCCTGAAACGGCAGAGACCGTACACACAAGAGGTGAGGTCAACAAAATGAAACATATAATGACCGGACAACCATTTATTAATGTTTCCGACCCACCTGTCTTAAATCGCTATTTGTTCACATGGAGACATCGATCGCCAACGCCTGAAGCTGACAGAGGTGAGGTGGCAGATGGAAATAGGCTGGACCGTCCATAATGATTCTTCGACCGATATATCAATGTATGCACTGGTGATGATGCATTGTGCGGACACCTGCTTC
>JAODUO010002002.1:17500-22500 GCA_025642075.2 Ridgeia piscesae | reverse complement strand
CGGTGCCATACATAATATTATTGTAGACGACTCACCGAATTAACGTAATCTCCGCCGAATCAGCGCGCGGAACGTTGCTTTAAGTGTTGGCTGGAGCTAGTTACGACTACTTCATTACGCGTAACGCTTGGACGAGCAGATATTACATTAATAATCAGACTACATGGATCTTGTCATCCTCTTTAGTGTCGACTGAAGTTATCCTGCGGGTTCAGTTATCCTTTCAATGCCAATTTGTTTTTTCTCGGCGCCAACACGTTGTTTCGAAGACGTGCGCGAAATCACACATTAGTCCTCCGTCTACCGAGAAACGAGCTATATTAGAAGAACTTCAACGCCGCATGGCTGCCGACAATATTGCCTGACCCGACCGTCGCGCGTCTTCACATCGCAAGAGCCGCTTTTGTATCGCCGTCAAACACTACAAAGAAGCAATTAGCCCGACCAGTTATTGCACACCGACCGAAGGCGGCAATAAAGAGGCGAGGCTAGGGACACTTGTGGCGGGGCTCAGCGATTGTTATTGCCGATGCGAACGCGTCTCTAACATGCTGGTCGAACGTGACAAAATTTCAATAATTGGATGAAGCCGTAGTCTCACGAAAGTTGCTTATTACCGAAAATTAGACTCAAGTGTCCACGCGCAGGAATTGCAGGGTTTCCAATCTCAATCCACATCGCTTTCAGTAAGTATCTGATTTTGTAATGTGTACACATTCGACCTCATCTTCTCTCGTTTATTAGTTTCCATTCACTTGATTATTTCCCGATATATCACGTCATTACAATATACAAAAATCCTCACTTTGCATAGGCAATATAGACGCATATATCAGTCAGGTGAAATCCACACCGAAACGTGTCGACGTTATGAATCAACAACGTCAAACGTGGAGGGAACCTGATTTAGGAATGTTGGGCTGCCTATCGGTGTTCGAGGAACACGCTGTGTGCTGACCAAATCGTAAGTCACACCCGGCGTTTCTGCAGATTAGCGCTCGGTAGCCCAGCGCCATTAGGCCGCCTGCTTGATTTTACGACAACGCATAAATGGCGTAGCGACACGGAATCCGGTTAGTTGCGAGGCGCGTGCGGTGCGAATTCTTCCACTACAAATAAAACACCGTTGCTGGCACTTACAACTCTGAGCTACCGGGAAATAAACATTACACCTTCCACGCACGCGCGTAGTCGCAGACGACACCGCGCCACGAGATGCGCAGTGCGAAAACACGTGATGTCGAATTCGAGAATCGTGTTGCTGGTTTGTTTAGACATCAGTGTGGTAATACCACTATCGCCTCGATCGAACAGATAATGACTTTCGTTAACAGCGGACTAACTAAACTAATCAATCGGACGAGCAATTAATACCCTACCGCCACACCTCGTCTACTGCCGGGTGTCAGCGCGTGTAATTAGGACTGGGACGGACAAACAAGCACCACGTGGTGTTAGTGGAGGAGTTATCGAGGGGTGAACACGGCGGGAATTGTTGTTGAAGCTGCTGTACACTTTGCTTTGAACACCTTTGACGAGCCGAGAGCGAGCGGCAGAACACCGCCGTCCCGGAAACTGTAATCCGTAGTTTTGAAAATATTACGATTTTGTTCAGCGCACGATGTCTGTATCTTCGGGAATAGATATTATGTGTAGTCCATAGTAATTTGTGTCTAATCCTAGTGAAATAAAACATCACACGGTCAGAGTAAATTAGAATCAGGACACCCTTAAATAAATCCGCAGAACATTATATATCCGACTTGGACTTTGCTTAGTAATGATTCAGATACAGACTACGTATATGTATTCAGCACGTGACACGTGGATTTGGTAGTAGAGTAGAGCATATTTCATACTGGTAAGTGTGATTTCCCCACATGCAACGGCTTAATCAGTGTGTGATTTCCACATATGTAATATGATATGTAAGACATCTAAGGTGCGTCCGCTTACAAAAGAACCACACTTCGACATTCCCGTTCCGGTCGGCACTGCGGCACTGTTGTGTTTGTGAACCCAGGGCGGAACGGGTCACTGGGCATGTGGAAAGGTTGCAACCTGTTCCTTATCGCGAAAGACCTTTGCAAATTCCTTCACCGTAAACAACACTTTCACATCGTTATGCGCCAATTTACTTTGCCGTCAATATGATTATCCTTCATCACTGACGTCGCATTTGTTTACTGGTTATATGACTGGCATATACCATCTTCATCATCATTGTGCAGCCAGTGTCCCGTGGTTGGGCGACGGCCTCAGCATGCTGTGCCACCTCTGCCTATCTTGCGCTATCCTTAGCCAGGTGGTACCCTTCCAGTAGTCGTCTAGTTCGTCTCTCCACGGTCTCGCCGGCCCTCTTCTCGGTCTTTTCCTTTCCTAGAGGTTCCGTGTGGTGATACGCAGTGTCCATCGGTGATCTAGTATCCTGCTGACGTGCCCTGTCCATATATATATATATATATATATATATATATATATATATATATATATATATATATATATACAGTAACACACGCAATCAGTTTGAAATGTCGCATATAGTACACGGGTGACAGACGACTCTTCAAGCACGAATACGAAATGTTTCATTAATTGGCTTCTCGGGAAGAAAATCAAGTTACCCGGGCTTATTTGTGACACAAATTCATCTAAATTACATTTCTGTCGGTAATTAGGGAATTGGTTGTCATCGAGGCCATCGCTAACAGCTCGCGATGAACGGCGCAATGCATTTATTACGCCGTGCAACAGAGACGACACAGAGGAATGTGTTGACACGCGCGGACAATACACGCATATTTAAGTATATATGGCTGATTGGTAGGACTAATACAATGTATACCGTAATAAATGCAGCAATCGCGGATTGTCTATTATCGAGATGCATCACCAAAATAAAGGCATAATCTCGTATCCTCCTGACGAAGCCGTCATTAACATAAAGGGTCGGACAGGCAAACAATCATATCATAATTTACTCCAGTTATGGTTTTTTTCTTCGATAACTTACTCCAGTTAAGTTATGGATGTATCGATAACTTACTACAGTTAAGTTATGGATAACCAGTGAATACGTTACCATGAATATGCCGCTCTTGGTCCAGTACGAAGTAAGAATTGATTTTGCAGTGGAAATGTATGGCAGTATATGTAGACGTTAACATCGTTAAAGGTTGCCTTTTTTCTGGTCGGCCACGTGGCCCGTGGGAGATTTTGGATGGCCCCCGTGGGTAAATGATCAGGGGTCAATTTACCTCAGCATGCTGTGTGAACTCCCTTGTGAAATTATGCTGACGTCAGTGCACTGGGTCTGCTGTAGCAGCGGTCACACGCGCACACCCACGCGCGCACGCACGCACCAACGCGCGCACCTTTATCAATAAAATATATACTACGTGAGGTGGTGAGCTCATCAGAATATTCTATATCCTGCAAATTGACCAATTACAAAGTTCACGGCATAGTTGCCGAACTCTCACCTCGTTCTGAGCAAAACATGTTGCATTGTCCGGCGTTAAATTGTGTTATCCACTTAGGTGCAAATGATTTATGAATTGTGTTTCTCAAACAAAGTTATTTCTCCACAAGAACCGTCGGATGTAACGATACATGAAGTGGAAATATAACCTAATTCAATAACCAAACATATTTTATGTTATAATAATAATAAAGCTTTATTGCAATTTTCAACATGCATTACATGTTAAATTGGAATGTAGTCTGGCGTTGACTTACATAGTGCCTATAGATACAATACAATGAATAATGGCAACAAAAATCTATAATATACAATGTCCATAATATGTTCTTTAAAATGATAAAAATGTATTATTTTAATCTAATAAATAAATAGCTGGCACTGCAAGAACTCTTTCTGCAAACTCGATTTAGTACATTTGTAAATAGATTCCGACACGGTTTCCAGAGGTCTCCTTTCACTTTAACTTTCACTTTCACTTCAACAAACTGATGGCTGATGTCGACTAGTGGGAGATTGTGTTTTTTGGATACATTAACAATCAAGGATTTATATTAGCAGTGCACATGTTACCGTATGCAACAAAAACTCGCCTGGATATGATTATGACAAGTTACGTATTTTAATGGACCTGAATAAATGACGCTATATAAATAAAATCATAACTATATAAGCTGGTATAACAAGTTTTCATATGCAGCGACGTAATCGGTTTTTAAATACGGCGTTATTCGCTTACGGACATGTAGGCGGCTGTCACAGTTTGTTGCGATAATGCACTTCGATATCGACAAGATCAATGTCAATCTCACCGTTCAATTAGCTTAGGAATTAACAAATGGCCATCTGGGACTACGATTTGTGGCCTGTGCCCGCCATAATCGATACATCCCAATCGATCGAATTGAACCGGATGATCCCCTAATCATCACCGTGCGATGCATTCAAAGACAAACATTTCCGATCAATGGTCTCGTCAACAACATCTGCTGTGACAAAAACTGCTCTTAGTGTGACAATGGCGGTTGTGAATCCTACACGAGTCGCTGTGGACGACCTTATTTCCCACACTACGCTATCGTCGGGCACTTTTTTGTAGTTGTCTGCTTTCCTACGCCGACACACAAGACATATATATATATATATATATATATATATATATATATATATATATATATATATATATATATATATATATATTATATATTATATATATATATATATATATATATATATATATATATATCTTTTCTTCTTCTTCGCCTTTTCCCACTTGATCTCCAGATTGTTCTGTCCTGGGCATCCTCCAGGGTGATCCGCAGTTCCTGCATATCCCTTCGGACACAGTCCATCCAGCTCCCTCTTGGTCTTTTTTCTGGCACTATCATGTCAACAATTGGTCTCACTTTTTTCCATTCTCTCCATGTGTTCATACCAGTGTAGTCTCATTTCTCTGACTTTCTCTAGTATACTATTCACTCATAGCTCCTTTCTGATGTCCACACTCTTTACTTTGTCT
>JAODUO010002002.1:0-12500 GCA_025642075.2 Ridgeia piscesae | reverse complement strand
AAACAAAGACGCTTATTCGAGACAAACATGAACCAGCGCTCTCACACTTCGCGGATCGAAATTGATGGAGAGTCACACACCCAGCCCGAGGTTTCGCAGTGAATAGTTACCTAAACCTGAAATGCCTTACAATGAGGGTTTCTCATGACCTGCAACCGTATACATCGCATCAAGAGAAACACAGGTGTGCATCTAAGAAACACAGGTGTGCATCTAAATAATAATTACCAGTGGCGTAGCAAGGATTTTGCATTGGGAGGGGTCAGTCGATACAAAGTCTCTCCTCTCTCTCTCTCTCTCTCTCTCTCTCTCTTATATATATATATATATATATATATATATATATATATATATATATATATATATATATATACTACTACTACTATATACTGTATACATCTCTCTCTCTCTCTCTCTCTCTCTCTCTCTATATATATATATATATATATATATATATATATATATATATATATATATATATATGGATAATTTAACCATAGCATACTGATAATTACTCTCCCAACTTGGTGATCATTTCCAAATGTATTCCCTTATATCTTTGCTCATTTTGGTAACGCATAATTTTTATTAATTCACCTTAGCATAATATTTATTTTATTCTAACATGTTTATACCTTTCATCCTGATTAGTGATGCACTAAATTAATTGAGGAGACGAAATAAAGATGGATACTTAACCAATTTTAGCGCCTGGCAGAACGATAATCGAAATTGACGCGATAGCGTATGGACGACACATGGACACCCGTCAATGACCATTGCACAATTCTTATTCTCTTTAAAAACAGTCACCTTTCTGCACAGGAGTGTAAACTGCTTACATTCAACACACGTAAGGAACATTCGCATGAGTGCACTCCGACTCGCATGCTGCGCATTCTCACGGCGCCAATACACTCGCGTGAACACGAGCTAATGTATCGTGACATACAACGCAGAGACCGAACGAAAACGGACACAGTGGCTGCTTAAATCGAGCGAAATTAAGAGCCGCTTAGCGCGCTAAATTTACCAGCGATTATCCGAATCCGGGCAATTACCGCAAGAACGCACGCGAACCACTCACGTTTACTACACACCGACTGGGTCTCTGACGAAACGGATGTCAGCAATCGACCCGCGCGTACAGCGCTGGTGTTGACAGGTCGACTTGACGCTCGAAGTCTGTGTAGCATTCGTAATCGACAGCCTGGCTTGAGAGTATTTAAAGCGTTGAATGGTTAAATTAAATAAACGAGTGGGGAGGTCACCACGAAGTAACGGCGCGTGAGGCGATAACGAGCTGAGTCCCATCTGTGGGTCAATGGATCGACGCGGAACTGTTTTTTCGGGTGTGTGTTAAATGACTACAGACCAGTGTTGTCAAACGTTGCGTTGACTGATAAGAAGTGATATCGGTTGAGATACGTATCAACATGAATTCTACGCATATTCCGTGACACCAATTGACACATTGTAGTTGAATGCTTATCTTATTGTGAGGGAAAATGTGATATATTCAGCTTGCTTAAACGTTTGGCTCTAAAGTCTGATTACATTTACTGTCACGTTATTAACTATTTTACTCTCACGTTAACTATTAACTTTATACTTTCTAATATGTGTTTTGCTGAAATACACTAGCAAATATTCCCATTACTTGACGGAATGCCTTTGTATAATAGTCGTGATAGTATTATTATTTAGTTCACGAATTTCGCAGCATTGTTTACACAGACGAAAACCAGAATCGACAGATTGACGAATCTCGCATGGTAATATCTTAAACAATCTGGTTTGCCAGATAGATTGATGCTGTCTGCTGCTGTGAAGCAATATTAGCTGATTTGTCTCATCCTATAAGCCCATGGTAAGACACTGCAATTTCTACACAGCTAAATATTTGTTTTGCATATCATTGATTTATCGATGAAATGGCCATATACATTTCTACGTGCCGATCATAAATCAAGACATTCTGAGCGGTGCGCCATAGCATAGCATTTGCGTCATAGCACAATCCTCACAGCCAATGCAACATTTCACAGCTGCTCTTGTCTATCGTGTATGTATTGCTGCACGTCTACAATAGAAGAATAACATCTGTTTTTCTATAAAGCAAACTTGTAAAACAACAAGTGATAATCGCGCGACGCCAAAAAAGGCCACGAATGATATCGTATTACGGGTCTTAATATAAATTGGAATCCATCGGCAGGAAGTCCAGACAAACATTCTCTCATTAAATATCACTTTTCGCATGTCAATAAAAACGATTTTATTTTCTTATAAAAATGTCTACGCGACATATTATGCATTTGCGATATTGAAGAGGAAATGTTGGGCTCGATTTAAACTATTTGAAAACACCTCCGTCATTTCGTTCATCCGTATGATAAATTATGCGAAAATCAAACACAGTTACTACATTAACAGTTCATTTATGTATATATATATATATATATATATATATATATATATATATATATATATATATATATATATATATATAGTCTTGATGACTTGACTGCATTATAAAATGACGTACCGCCCAGTTCAAAACCCCTCCAAACATACTTATATACTTTTGTCATAAAACTATATTATATATATATATATATATATATATATAATGTCTTGATGACTTGACTGCATTATAAAATGACGTACCGCCCAGTTCAAAACCCCTCCAAACATACTTATATACTTTTGTCAGAAAGCAGCTATTTAACTAACTACCTAGCTCCAGTCTTAGTCACTCACTCACCCCTCACTCCCTCACTCAGTCTCGCTCACACACTCACTCACTCACTCACTCACTCACTCACTCACTCACTGACGTACTGCCCAATACCCAAGCGGTGGCTGAGGTCCACTCCGGGGTGTTCTCGTCCCATCGTCTCCTCTGTCTCCCTCTCTTTCTTCCTCACGGCTCAGTGCTTTGCAAGACGATGTTTGCAAGACGGGTTAATCCAGTAATGTGAAAACAGCTGTTTCGCTTTCGTTGCTTGACTGTGGTCAGGAGTTCTTCAGAAGGGTACGATGGTCTGGGAGTATCTGATGCGGACTTCTTCGTTGGTGACACGATCCGAATTATTTAGCTGATAGCGCTGATTGGAGAGTCTGCTGAGGAGAAGAGATGCGCAACATATTGACCATTCTTAAATGGCGTGCTACATATATAAACCTCACTATAGGTAGATTAGTCCGACCTGTTAGTATCCAGATCACGTGACATCCTCGGGGTCCATTCTGTCCCATGTGACTGGTCTGTCCGACAACAACGGCGGTAATGCGTCGCACAAGGGGACGCACAATACACGATCCAGCCTTGCCCAGTCGATTTGGAAACAGTTTTTACCAACCACAATAAATGAGTGGAGTTCTCTACCTCCAAGCATTGCATCAACTAAGTCACTGAACTCATTCCAAAATCATTTAATCCAACAGTTTAGTAATTATATCAAACGAGCCACCATGCACAATGGCGTGATGTGTCCATAGGACATTTTGCCAGTCACAGATACAGATAGAACGTCGAGGATTACTGCGATTACTAACAAAATACCACGCGAACTGTCGCTTTCCGTTTAGGTTTACCGTTAGTTCGACTAGCGTGCAGGCACGGTTTCAGGATCACCGATTTCGGTTGCAGCACATCGCCGTAGTAACGCGTTGAGTGTCCCGTGTCGCAAACCAGCGTCTAACAGTTAAATAAAAAGTTTCAATCGTTACAATAAGTTTTAAAACAATAAGTTAAATATGTCAATTGTCGAAACACATAAACACCGTCGTTCTCCCCCATTTTGAGGGTGCCATCCGTCGTCCTGTTTTCGGGGTGTTTTGTTATTTGTGTCCACGTGCTCGCTCGTGTGAAAGCAGTCGATCACACCTATCAACACCCCGCCCAAACTGTCGGCACCTGAACGCCGACAGCTGCTGCGTTGGGGGAGCGGCTATATGGTGGGCCCGCTCGTGTCGACTCGGTGTTCTTGTTACGTCGTCAGCTGGGTCCGTGTATATATCGTCTTTTCCTGTTTCAGTTTCACATTTGCGAACGAAAAACGAAAAAACGAATTCGTTTTTCGTTTTCAAAAGTGAAGTAAGAAAAACGAATTAGTTTTTTCGTTTTTCGTTCGCAAATTTGAAAACAGGAAAGGAAAAGACGGTATATACACGGACCCATCTGACCGTGTTGTTTCATTGACACTCCGCGTTCGATCGTCACACGCCTTGTGTTTTGTCAAACACGCCATGCTGTTTTGATGAGACAAGCGACGTATACGTGTATGTTAATACAACTTGTGTAGCATAGACGCAGTTTTCCCACGTTCCGTCTACTCCGCTATACCTCTCCGCGTCAGACAGATTTCGGCAGTTAATCATTCGTACCACGTGATCGGTCCAGGTGAGGTGCTGTTTAAAGACCATGACATCAGTGTTCGGCATGACGGCTCGAGCATTGCGAACATAGCACTTGTAAACATAGCATATAATAACTTGTGCAGTCGTGTGCAAATACGCCCAACAAATACAAGTAGCAGAAACAAACACGGTTATAGCACAACCACTTCTTGACGGCAAAAGTCAAATCAAATATCAAAACGGCAGATTAAATTCTATTATTATTAGTGGCGCATAAATCGTGCGTCCTAATATGTTACGACGTTTTAACAAAAAACTCAACACATTCGTGTGTGAGTTATGTTGGACCTGTACTGAATGTCTACTACCAAATCTGTCAAATGTGTTAACAGATTGCTAAAAGAAGTCGGCTTGGTTTGAAATATTGAGAAGGTACGAATATAGACGACTAAATGCAATGGCCAAAACGTGACACGTGCAATATGAGGCAAATCAAATGTCGACATATAATCTTTGTGATTTGGAGAAACGTACATATCGAAATGACATGCGCAAAGAACTACACGAAACTACGCAAAAACGCCGGGAACTGGTCTGGCGCGTACCAACGGATGGGCAGGTTGTATTGCACAGTCATGTTGCATAATATAATGTGATTTGATTCAAAATGGAACAAACATTAAAGTAAGCCCGTGCACGGTGTACGTTGCACGATCTGCACGGCGCTATCAGCCGAACGGAAGCTCGTAAACTGCCTTCCATTAGCGGGGCCGAGACAACGGGGCCATGAAACCGAATTGGCACGGACGTCGCAACGAGCTGGACACGTGAAACGTCGGCCTCAGGACGCTTCGCCAGTGGACAGTCACATTTAGAAACATGGCTGGTGTTCGGCTCGTGATATCCGCCCGATAATCTCACACATTTCCGAACACAACAACCGCAAAGCATATTCGCCGACCAATCAAGGCTTATCTGTTGGGAGGACCAACGGCGCAATTATACGCCGCACGCTTCGACACGACCTGGGGAATCGTATCGGTTTTATCACATTCGCCATAACTGCAGAAATCTGCCATCACGAATGAGGATTCACATTTGTGTTTATTGCTAATATGATTTTCTCCCGATACTGAGCACGTGATTCCCCGGTTTAGTCCATTAGCCCAGCTCTTGTGCGCTTTAATCCCCGTGGGTTTCCAAGGCCAAGTCGTCCCGTTAGTCCGGTAATCTGGTCGGAAGATTGAATGCTGCTTGAGGCTTTTTGCCAGTAAAGTCGCTCCTAGAATCTATCTATTTATAGGGCTTGTGGTTAATTGTGTTCAATGATAATTACTTTGCTTCATTCATTCTAAAGATAGATACACACCCAAATACACACCAAATACACACCCAAGTACACACCCAAGTACACACCCGGGACCAACATTAGTAGTGAGAACAACCTCAGTCCGGACTTAAAAGAAACAAGCATAATATGGAATCGGTCGGTTGATCGATCAGTCGATCGGTCGGTTGGTCGGTCGGCCGGTCGCCGTTCCGCCCGTCGGTCCGTCGGTCTGTCGGTCCGTCGGTCCGTCGGTCCGTCGGTCCGTCGGTCCGTCGCTCCGTCGGTCCGCCGGTCCGCCGGTCCGCCGGTCCGCCGGTCCGCCGGTCCGTCGGTCCGTCGGTCCGTCGGTCCGTCGGTCCGTCGGTCCGTCGGTCCGTCGGTCCGTCGGTCCGTCGGTCCGTCGGTCCGTCGGTCTGTCGGTCCGTCGGTCCGTCGGTCCGTCGGTCCGTCGGTCGGTCCGTCGGTCCGTCGGTCGGTCCGTCGGTCCGTCGGTCGGTCCGTCGATCCGTCGATCCCTCGGTCCGTCGCTCCGTCGGATTTCAGCTGTCTAAACTGGTTTTGGATTTTAGACGGTAAATGCACGCACGCACGCACGCACGCACGCACGCACGCACGCACGCACGCACGCACGCACCACCCATATACATACTTACGCATACACTCGCATAAACATACTTTACACACACACACACACACACACACACACACACACACACACACACACACACACACACACACACACACACACACACACAACACACACACACACACACACACACACACACACACACACACACACACACACACACACACACACACACACTACAATTATACACTATTATATACACACATATATACAACATACATATATATACTAATATCATATATAATATTATTATTACTACAAAAATATTATTATATTATATTATACACTATACATACATACTACTATATAATATATATATTACATCATACAATATACACACACACACACACACACAAAATATCCACGACATATGTGCAGAATTTATTAACACCACGCCAGTCGCCCCAGCAGCGGGGCACTTTTCCTCTTTCCAAGGCGGACAGCCAGTTCACGAATATCAATTGGAGTTGCGTTGCGTTGCGTTGCGTTGCGTTGCGTTGCGTTGCGTTGCGTTGCGTTGCGTTGCGTTGCGTTGCGTTGCGTTGCGTTGCGTTGCGTTGCGTTGCGTTGCGTTGCGTTGCGTTGCGTTGCGTTGCGTTGCGTTGCGTTGCGTTGCGTTGCGTTGCGTTGCGTTGCGTTGCGTTGCGTTGCGTTGCGTTGCGTTGCGTTGCGTTGCGTTGCGTTGCGTTGCGTTGCGTTGCGTTGCGTTGCGTTGCGTTGCGTTGCGTTGCGTTGCGTTGCGTTGCGTTGCGTTGCGTTGCGTTGCGTTGCGTTGCGTTGCGTTGCGTTGCGTTGCGTTGCGTTGCGTTGCGTTGCGTTGCGTTACGCTACGTCATGTCCACGCAATCGTGGGATGTGATCTTTGTTAGTGCACTCGACGACGTCAAACCGCAGGACACACGCGGACACGATGTAGATGGTGGGAGGGTTGACCGAATTAAGAGCATTCATATAGTGTGTGTGTGTGTGTGTGTGTGTGTGTGTGTGTGTGTGTGTGTGTGTGTGTGTGTGTGTGTGTGTGTGTGTGTGTGTGTGTGTGTGTGTGTGTGTGTGTGTGTGTGTGTGTGTGTGTGTTGTGTGTGTGTGTGTGTGTTGTGTGTGTGTGTGTGTGTGTGTGTGTGTGTGTGTGTGTGTGTGTGTGTGTGTGTGTGTGTGTGTGTGTGTGTGTGTGTGTGTGTGTGTGTGTGTGTGTGTGTGTGTGTGTGTGTGTGTGTGAAAGTATGTTTATGCGAGTGTATGCGTAAGTATGTATATGGGTGGTGCGTGCGTGCGTGCGTGCGTGCGTGCGGTGCGTGCGTGCGTGCATTTACCGTCTAAAATCTAAAACCAGTTTAGACAGCTGAAACGTCCCCCTCAATAAATGCCAAACGGGCGTAGCGCATGTGTGTTCGATCGTTCGTAACATGACTCGTATTCGTAAGTGATAGTCGTATAACACACATGACCTACGTAACATGACGATCGTTGTATTATTCAGTGAATATCAAAGTTACATGTGGGCTGCGTTGTTAATTTGGCGACAGAAACTGGCTTTAGCAAACGGTCGCTATTTCACGGTGCAGTTGTCTCCGGGATGCCACAACAGCGCGCTGCCTCAAGTTAACAGGTATTGAGACATAAAGTTGCCAACAACCGAGGAGGTATATGCAAGGCAAACAACTGAGGTATTTAATTGACGTCGAATGGTCTACCTTAGGTGTAATGACATGGGATATTTCGATAAGATAATAGATAATTACAGAGGGAGAGAGAGAGAAAGAGGGAGAGAGGAGAGAGAGAGGAGAGAGAGAGAGAGAGAGAGAGAGAGGGAGAGAAAGAGAGGAGAGAGAGAGAGGAGGAAGAGAGAGGGGAAAAGAGAGGTGGGAGAGAGTGTGTGTGTAGTTGTGTGTGTGTGTGTGTGTGTGTGTGTGTGTGTGTGTGTGTGTGTGTGTGTGTGTGTGTGTGTGTGTGTGTGTGTGTGTGTGTGTGTGTGTGTGTGTGTGTGTGTGTTAAGAGAGTGAGTGAGTGAGTGAGTGGTTTAAGAGAGTGAGTGAGTGAGTGAGTGAGTGAGTGAGTGAGTGAGTGAGTGAGTGAGTGAGTGAGTGAGTGAGTGAGTGAGTGAGTGAGTGAGTGAGTGAGTGAGTGAGTGAGTGAGTGAGTGAGTGAGTGAGTGAGTGAGTGAGTGAGTGAGTGAGTGAATAAGAGCCTTATTAGTTTTTATGTAAAAAATTTCCACTAGAGGAACAACTGGATACCGGAAGGAGATCGTCGAGGCGACCTAATCATTTTGCAGGAGTGGGCTTATAATGTAGACACGCCGGTTTCTTAGATGAAAGTCTTTAAAATACACCTTGTTGAATTATAATCTGTCATATGTTGTTATTACCTGTCATATTATAATAGTATAAGCGGTTTAAAGTATTACCTTACGCACGCTAAGCAATACGACGTAAAATAGATAAGTCACTCTTAAATGGTGAGTGCATATGCAGACGGTCAAAGTATATATAGTTCACCAATCCTTAGAATGGGAAAGCATGCATGAGCATGGACGCACGCACGCACGCACGCACGCACGCACGCACGCACGCACGCACGCACACACGCACGCACGCACGGTCACACACACACACACAGCGAGTTACCTTACCTTGATTCCGCGATGTCCTCACCAGAAAGCGTACACTCGCATACGCCTGTCCAACAGACACAGCCACCGATGTACACAAGCTCTTTTATCAACCGCGTTTCAACATGTTCACGCGCACTGCGTTTCTCTAGTTCCTAGTTGGACGCCGGTCGGAAACCAATGCGTATTCGCGCGTCCAACATCGGCGGCTTTCTAGTCCGCCTTCCTGGCCGCCGAACGTCAGCCAATCCCCGCCCACTTAGTCCGTCGGCGGCGGCGGCGGCTGCGGCGGCTGCGGCGGCTGCGGTAGTCCGAGGCCGCTGACAGTCTACCGCGGCTGTCAGCGCACCGGTGTCCGTCTGACTGAGGTTTGCGTGGAGGCGGCGGCGTGTCATACCCAGTTTCGTTAGTCTGTGATCAGACCGGCCAGTTGCTAAACGACTTAGCTTTTTTGAACATGGCTATAGTTCACGCCATCTGCTTGATTGCTATTGTCAGCACAAACGTCTAGCGAGAATAAATGTTTGCTATGTTTCTGTCGATAGGAAAACACTTCTGGCTAGAATTAATTTAAGAGAATATTTCATGATGGTACCTATCCTGCACATGACCGTCAGGCATTTTGTAAGCTTTACGGGCCGTGTTGCTATAGACAATAACGATCACGTTATGGCTGCACCATCGAGCTTGTCAGTTTTCTTGGTAAGGTTTAGTTTCGAATGATGGAGGCAGCAAATCATGGTTGATTAAATATGATGATTGAGTGTAGCAACGTAACTTATTAGTAGAAGTTGGGCATTCACATTGAAATTATTCATTCATTAATGTGCATTATAAGCATAGAAAGTGTTTACAATTTTTCTACCTCGTAGGCGTACTACTGATGTCATCCACTGAGCATGGGTAAGGTTTCAGACACAACATAACATGTCCACTAAAGCGAAAACACTTTGTGTACTAATAGCCCAGTCTGAGTCCACCAAGCAGCGTCAGAGCTGACCACAAAACGGCGGCGTTAGCCCGGCTTGAGAGTCTGAACTTCCGACAGCACTACGCACGCAAAATAACAGCAAACAACCGCACACAATACATGATTTATAATCACATGCCGAACGGAGAAAATCTATCAAATATTACGTTCCCTTATTTGATCTGAAAGCGCGGAGGACACAATATTTGTTTCCGGTTACAGTTGAATGCCGTATCGGATTCCATATCAAATTAAAACGCAGATTCTGGAAGCAAGGCGACTGAAATGTCAAGCTACATCGTTGCGGATGGTATAAATACAGCACAATCGTTTTGAAAACCGGTATATAACACAGACACACAACAAGTGCTTCAGGTATGCGCGAGGGCGTGTGATATAAATGATTTTACTGTGGGCAGATCTATAATGCGTCTACAACCGGTGCCATTTAGACGCCAAGATGTATGCCCAACATATTACCGATCCGAAACTGTCAGGCTCCTGGCAACTAAATACTTCAATACTTGGATTGCTATTTTTGGAAGAAGTGTAGATTCAAGTTACGACACCTGGTAAGAAATAAATATATTAGAGCAGAGGTGAGAATAGCAAGGCTTTCCCGTTGCATTGATTGCACTGGCAAACAGTGGTACGGTGTGTGTGTGTGTGTGTGTGTGTGTGTGCGCGCGCGCGCGCGTGCGTGCGTGCGTGCGTGCGTGCGTGCGTGCGCCGCGCCTTTGGAACGGCCTGCCAGACAGTCTAGGTCATATAGACTCATTTGAACTTTTAAGTCGAATTTAGAGACACATCTTTTTAAGGCCGCATTTATAAATCACTTGTAGGTTTTTGTCACAATGAATTTATTTTAACCGTAATTATAGTTTCCCGAACTATTTTAGTGTATTGTTTTAATATCTTATTAATATATATATATATATATATATATATATATATATATATATATATATATATATATAATTAATTAATATATATATATATATTATATAAATTATTTATTTTATATATTTATTTATTGCTGATAAGTTTAGCTTATACACTATGAGTTTTATAAACTATATTTAATTATTTATTTATTATCATTTAAACAACTTGACTTTTTAATTGATTAGTCATATTTTATACATTTATATGTTACAAATGTTGTGTGTACGCGCCTCTGAGCAGAAACGTTTTCTGGATATATGGTGCTTTACAAATAAAAATTATTATTATTATGAATGAGTACGTATCTGTACTCGCACGTGTCGGCTTATGTGAAAGTATGTATATATGAGGTTGATATCGTGCAATTGTATGTGTTTGTACGCTTGCATGCATGCGTGCGTGCTTGGGACCACTGCCCTCCGTCCACAGACCACTGCCCTCCGTCCACAGACCACTGCCCTCCATCCACACACCACTGCCCTCCGTACACGGTCCACTGCCCTCCGTCCACAGACCACTGTCCTCCATCCACAGCCCACTGCCCTCCGTCCACAGATCACTGCCCTCCATCCACAGACCACTGCCCTCCGTCCACAGACCACTGTCCTCCGTCCACAGATCATTGTCCTCCGTACACGGTCCACTGCCCTCCGTCCACAGACCACTGCCCTCCGTCCACAGACCACTGTCCTCCGTACACGGTCCACTGCCCTCCGTCCACAGACCACTGTCCTCCGTACACGGTCCACTGCTCTCCGTCCACAGACCACTGCCCTCCGTCCACGGACCATTGCCCTCCGTCCACGGCAACCACTGCCCTCCGTCCACGGACCACTGCCCTCCGTCCACGGACCACTGCCCTCCGTCCACGGACCATTGCCCTCCGTCCATGGCAACCACTACCCTCGGTCCATGGCAGCCACTGCCCTCCTTCCACGGCAACCACTTCCCTCCATCCACGGCAACCACTACCCTCCGTCCACGGCAACCACTGCCCTCCGTCCACGGTAACCACTACCCTCCGTCCACGGTAACCACTGCCCTCCGTCCACGGCAACCACTACACTCCGTCCACGGCAACCACTGCCCTCCATCCACGGTAACCACTGCCCTCCATCCACGGTAACCACAACACTCCGTCCACGGCAACCACTACCCTCCGTCCACGGCAACCACTACCCTCCGTCCACGGCAACCACTACCCTCCGTCCACGGCAACCACTACCCTCCGTCCACGGCAACCACTACCCTCCGTCCACGGCAACCACAACACTCCGTCCACGGCAACCACTGCCCTCCGTCCACGGCAACCACTACCCTCCGTCCACGGCAACCACTACCCTCCGTCCACGGCAACCACTACCCTCCGTCCACGGCAACCACTACCCTCCGACCACTGCTACCACTGCCCTCCGTCCACGGCAACCACTACCCTCCGACCACTGCTACCACTGCCCTCCGTCCACGGCAACCACTACCCTCCGACCACTGCTACCACTGCCCTCCGTCCACGGCAACCACTGCCCTCCTTCCACGGCAACCACTGCCCTCCGTCCACGGCAACCACTACCCTCCGACCACTGCTACCACTACCCTCCGTCCACGGTAACCACTACCCTCCTTCCACGGCAACCAC
>JAODUO010002001.1:0-64942 GCA_025642075.2 Ridgeia piscesae | reverse complement strand
GCAGACATCAAACTGAGATTAACCACACAAAGGTGGATGGATTAGACTAAGACTGTTGTCAGTGTGGGTTTAGACGATTGTCACCAAGTCATGCAGGTGACAGGTATGTCAACAAAGCTGACACCAATCCTGTATTCTGGCCTTCTGATAATGGACACAGAGTCATTTAGAGAAAGAAATCTCACACAATTCAAGTGAGAAGCTTAGTCTTAAGAAAGAGTTAACATCCATTTAATTAAGATATACAATCTAATCAGACCGGTAAATGTCAGACAAACATATACCTTTAATATCAATATGTTGATTTTTGTTACTTATAGCTAGGGTGCCAGCACCCAGGTTTTATTTGTGTCATTTAGTATTACGTTCTTATGACTACAACTTGCATGTTGCAGGTTTACTGCCTGGTAATTCGTGTTTGGTGACTTTATTAAGCTGGAACAATGCTCACAATTTGAAACATTCCGCCTGCATCATGTTTAAGTGGTAAACAAAACATCAAGTTTCAAAAAAATGATTGCCAATAATGCTGAGCTGAACAGAGTTAGCCGCAATAATAATGTTTCGGTGTCAGCAAGCGAACTTCGGCAACACAACTTTCTGGCAGCTATATAGTTTGCTTGTTCAATAGTATATACGCTGTCTAAGTTTACTCTGGGTTATATTCAGTGAAATTTGAGTAGGTAATAATATCATATTGACTACTTAATAAACAGAAATGTGTGTAGTGTTCATAACAAATAATTTTACACATGTACAAATAATTCTTATGATATTTGTGATTAGAATGAAGTGCGTCAAATGTATGAATAATGTACATGAGCCGTTTTCTCAGAATTGTAATGGCGTCTCATTTTACATCTCAATTTCTTTATTGGTTTTTCAATTAGCATGTCACTAGCAATGTCTGAGCCTTTTAAAAGTGTCATCTGATTGGCTTTTTGACTGATTGGCTTTTTCGCTGGCGTATACTTGGTCATTAACTGGTCCCATCATTGGGCCGGTACAGAACCAGTCAAGTTTTCACTGGCATTATTCTCCTCGCAGAGGTCGAATTATAATAATTTATTATATTATAAAATACACATTCAATTATAATGCGTGTATGGTCAGGGAAATTGGCAGTAAAGCATTATGCTTTACTGCATGCTGGCATGCTGTTTAAATGTGTTCTTTGTTATACATAATTAGTTATAATATATTAAATTGGGCCAGTGCGGGAAAAACAATCATGGAGAAATTAGATTTGCTAGCTGGGTTGGCTCACACCAAGAACTGTTTTGGAACAGTAACTAAAATGTTCCCATCCAAAATATGTCAGCAATTTCAGGCCTGTCTGAATACAGTGGTGACGTCTTTCGAATGCAATATAATGAAATTCGGTTGTACTATACTGTAGTGTCATCTAGCGAATGCAATCAAATTAAATTTGATCAAAGTGAGATCGCGCAAATTGTCGTCAGCTTACGGCTGCACACACCACACAGACACACATTGTTGTGATATTTTACAATTTAAAGTCTATTATGTGTCTAATCAATTGCAATTGAACTTATTTGTATGAAATGATACGCCTGAGTGTAAGTAGAACGCATAGAATATTTGCACACATTCAAAAGTAACTATTGTACTTGTTACTTTGTAAGTTGTTGGTTTGTCTGAACCACGAAAACGCCAGAACGTTTAACCCAGCCCCGGTTTACTTTATATGAACCGGCACCGGTGACAGCAGAATTTCTCCGAGATTGATATATTAATATATGCGTTTTCTAAATTGTACATCCACATTCTCAACAAAGTCTAACTGAGGTGGTTTTCACAATGTAATATATCAGGAAAATAGTTTAATTCGGTAAGGTTAAGCCAAAGACAAAGTACGGACAGATTGTTATGCCAATGGCAATTATGTCATGGGCATGGCATGGTCCTGTAACAAACTGAAGTTTTAAGTTATTAGCGTTTTTGAAAGAGCTTAAGTGACCTTTTTACCAACGTTTTTGTGTCATCGTAGCATACAGTTGCACAATAGTAAAAACATTTATGCAGGATTTGAACAAAGTAATATACCAATTGTGCAAAGGTAACGGAAATGCTAATGTTTTAACAACAGCATTCATTAAAAATAATTCAATATTTGTCACATTGCATCATTTAATTCACGATAGTTTTCCACAATTGAACCCAATGCTTTTTTTAATAGCAGCTATGGTGTTTTTAAGCACTAAACTTACATTTATGTTGCAGTCGTAGTTAAAATGTTGTTTATGTAACACATGAGTGTAGTTTCCACGTCCCCCCCACACGTCGATACAAAGTATAAATGTTTGAACAGCTTGAGTTGTCAGACAGCGTTTATAAAACTTTAGTCAGTTACTCAGTGTCGACTTCTACACAAACAACACCGACTACTGCAGTTTATCGGCGCATTGTATAATTATTATACCCTACATTTAATGTGGCGGATACTGATTCACTGGATCCTCTGTTGGCGAAGTTGTAATCCTGGATTATAATTTATGTGACAGTTTGTACCACAACGAAGCTGTATTCACTGATGAGGAGACCGGACGACGTCTGGGAGATGCCCTGAAGACGTGTGAAGGAATGCGAGTGTTAGAGTGAGTAATATTAATTAGGTAGTGTATTAATTATTAGTATTTACGACATGTGACAAGTTGTTATTATCCAGGTTTAGTTTAAAAGATGCTACTTGCAGCAGTTGGGAGAATTAAGAATTAAGTGACTTTGTCAGACAAAACATTTGTGTTGTTGATTTATAATAATCACGACGTCATTTCTGTTACAGCATTGCTGAGTGTAAGGTGACAGACGGGCAACTGACACACATCGTGGACGGGATCCTTGAAGGATGTCGTCTCATGGAACGACTCGAGTAAGGACACATTTGTTATTGACACCACTCACCTGTCACAACTCGAACAAAGCTGATGTAGTGGAGTTACTTCCGTGTAGATAAGTGTTGTTGGTGTTTGTGTATTTGGCGAGGTGAGTGAAACTGAGTGTCACACGTCGTCGTCGTCACCACTCACTGTCGTCTGTGTCTTTACAGCTGTTCGGACTACGACGACCACGTACGGTTGACAGAGGCGAGCGACCTGAGGCTGAGACGTCTCATGACACAACTACCCGGGGTGAAGATAGGGTAAGTCTTTAATACATCACGTGAGTGTGAGTTGACACACACGTACACAGGTGTGTGTTAGCGTGTATGTGTGTAACACACGTGTACGTGAGTGAGTTAACACACACGTACACAGGTGTGTGTTGGTGCATATGTGTGTAACACACGTGTACGTGAGTGTGAGTTAACACACATGTGCACAGGTGTGTGTTAGCGTGTATATGTGTAACACATGTGTACGTGAGTGAGTTAACACACACGTACACAGGTGTGTGTTGGCGTGTATGTGTGTAACACACGTGAGTGTGAGTTGACACACACGTACACAGGTGTGTGTTAGCGTGTATGTGTGTAACACACGTGTACGTGAGTGAGTTAACACACATGTACACAGGTGTGTGTTGGTGCATATGTGTGTAACACACATGTACGTGAGTGAGTTAACACACACGTGCACAGGTGTGTGTTAGCGTGTATGTGTGTAACACACGTGTACGTGAGTGTGAGTTAACACACACGTACACAGGTGTGTGTTGGCATGTGTGTGTGTAACACACGTGGCCGTGAATATGAGTTAAGACACACGTACATAGGTGTGTGTTGGTGCGTATGTGTGTAACACACGTGTACGTGAGTGTGAGTTAACACACACGTGCACAGGTGTGTGTTAGCATGTATGTGTGTAACACACGTGTACGTGAGTGTGAGTTAACACACACGTACACAGGTGTGCGTTGGTGTGTATGTGTGTAACACACGTGGCCGTGAATGTGAGTTGACACACACGTACACAGGTGTGTGTTCGCGTGTATGTGTGTAACACACGTGGCCGTGAATGTGAGTTGACACACACGTACACGGGTGTGTGTTGGCGTGTATGTGTGTAACACACGTGGCCGTGAATGTGTCGTGTCTTGTCACGTCTTCTCTTCTCTTCCAGTCTGATGCCGTTGTACACGTCACTACTGCCGATGTTGTCGTACGAGTCACCACAAGACTGGATAAAGAAGCTCCAACGAGACTTCCGCGGCAGGGTTCTTGAGGTAAGTTTTTGCTCAGCAGACGCCACCACGTGACACACACCCTAACATAACACCCTCTGTCAACTCTGTCAAACGGCCAGCGACGACCGAGTGTCCCGCAAATGACATCTTTATTAGACGAGGCAGTGAAAGTGCCGTGGACGATGTAGGCCGCGCCTCGGTGACCTTCACCTTAAGTCACGTGTCACGTTCGAGCGGCCGCGTAATGTGATACTTTGTATCAAACGTGCTACGCCTCGCGTGTGTCTTTCGCGTCGCCATAGCAACGTGGAAAACACTGCCACTGGCAAAACAACAGGGTCAATGCAGATACGTTAATAGACCTACTAGAATTTGTGTAGTTATTATGATTTGTTTTCATCCGGGTTCCCGTCGTATAGGTCAGGGCCTTACCTGCATCACTTGATATATATTGATCTATTTAATCACTGCTACAGTTCAGTGGTTCATAAAATAAGACTGCTTTTTTACAACAGCGATATTCGCATACAATTATGCTTTGTACCTGTGCCAAAAATATAGTTACTGATGCCTTCGTCTATTTCAAATTATGTTTGGCTAACTACATAAGTATAGCTGTAAAACGTAATCATGGCAATGGATGTAAATTTAACTATTCTATTTCCGCGTAAAAGAAACAACTTTGAAATATCCGTTCTGGCCAACTGTGCTATATGACGTTTTGCGAAGTCACTCCACGTTCCCAAAGCAAAGGTCCGTGGAATATCAACTGTATTTTTTCTCAAGAAATGCTATATTATATTTATAGAACTCAGTAAGTGTAAATATGTTTACAGATTTGACCCCTGCTCTTGTCGCTCAAGTCGCTTCACTTCCGTCAAAAAACTCCGGTCATGCACTACTGATGAAGTGCGACTTTGCCATTGTTTCGTGCAAGAAATGTCCACAAGAGCATGGCGATGATGACTCAATGCCGTATGCATTCACTGTAGATGGTGACATTTGGTAATGCGCACTGCATCAACTATTGTCTTATACGTTATGATAATGTGTAGTTAGATACGCGTCGTGTCAATGCGACAAGATACGTCCATTGCAAATGAAAGTGCTACAATGGCGCCAGATCAGCTCATTTTAATGTTAATATCTACGTTACGATAATGTTGAAGTTAAACGCGCCTCAACATCAATGAAATGTCTCAAAATATTTGGTGTCGGATACAGCCGTAGTAAACTATTTCCGGGTGTTCCCACTGTCAACGAATGTGTCACATTATTGATTATTCATTTGGAAACAAATGTACCAACACAATAGTTTAAATGGTACACAACTATTTAATTGTACACGCACCTTGATCCAAAATGTTTCGTATTTTTCAGTTTTTTTACTTGAGTTATAGCAAACGCCATTTTAGAGAATGCTTCCCATGACAACTCCCTCCAAGTAACTCCCCAAATATGGCACTATCGTGCTTATATCAGGCGTGCCTACTCTAAACACATTATGATACGTCCATGCACAGTCAAAGACAATGCTGCGATAATCATTGACATCAAGTCTGCTCACTACAAGCGAATGTGATACGATGTTTCATGGTTATAGGTTATTAATAAAACACATTTGTAATCACATTTTGGCGTAATTATAATTATACGAAATAATTATGTTAATAGTAATAATAAAAAACATAGTTTAACGTTTTAATTTTCTAACAGGATGTATCGCAAAACTGTTTGGGGGACGTTTCCAATCGAAATGGATACGTCACG
Source organism: Ridgeia piscesae (assembly GCA_025642075.2). Lineage (NCBI taxonomy): Eukaryota > Metazoa > Annelida > Polychaeta > Sabellida > Siboglinidae > Ridgeia > Ridgeia piscesae. Next base: position 59,026 of record JAODUO010002001.1, on the reverse strand, counting down.
ATGATGTTAGGCGCTTGATAGTTTGCCCAGAATGCGCCCATTATAACTGAATATGTCACATGTTTGAAGTTAAATGCACTCACTACAAAATATCGTTAGCACCAGCTGTGAATATGTGGCGTGATATGTGGCATTAGATGCACCCACAATTAGTGTCAATGTCGCAGTGATGTTTACCGCCCCGTGTGCAAGTAATGTGACAAGATATATCTGACAACAAATGCACGCGTTGTCAGTTAGTATGTGTCCGTGATATTTGACGTAAAGTGCGCCCACTATCAAACAGTATGTTACGATGATGTGTGACACGACAGGCGCCCACTATAACTGAATCATGTTAGTACGGTGTTTGAGGTAAATAGTCCCAATGTGACGTATGTGTGTGTTTAGCGTCAGTCGCGCGGCTGTTGTAAATATGTGTGACGACGATATTTGGTCGACAGATTTGCCCACTGAACGAGTAAGTTACAATGATGTGTGAAGTCACACGCCCTGTAAAATAGAATGAGTTACGATGATGTTTCAGGCCAAATGCACCCGCAATGACGTGTTCATATTTGGGATCAGATGTCTGGCGTCTTATATGTGCCCGTTGTAACTGAATAACTTATGATGACAGGTGTGGCAGGTTAGGGTATAGTCTGCACGTTACGGTAGTAGACACCATTAGTTAAGGCATAACAAGCGCTGCGACGCAACGTTCTAATAAAACACTATTAGCTAATCACGCAGTGTGCGGTTATTTGCACAACTCAAAATTTAGGACGCAATAATAGTTTTTTAATGTCAAACATGTATCAGTGTGATTTATACGGTAACTTTCTTTTTATGTATATATTCCTTTCACGTGTAGCAGTTGCTCTAGATATTTGCGTTACATAAACTATTTATTTACAGTTTGGCATGCATACGCGAAATCGAATTTCAGATCCTGCGTAGCCCTGATTGGATTGCAAAACTGACGTAGAACTAAATCAAGTTTGCAGTTGGCGTACGTTTTGGCAGAAGGTCCGTGCTAATTGCGTTAACCAATGGTGGCTAATGTTTGCAGTCAGAGCTGCGCCAGCTGTAAACGAACACGTTGGTGACATTTGGCATCCACAGTTAACAAGCATTCTATTTCTTTGATGTTTCCATGACATAGCGTTTGGTGTCACAGGCCCACTGCATGAATATGCAGCATAAACTTCTACGCTTGATTTTTGTTGAGGATAATCACGTCTTGTTCTATAATGTGGTCTAGTGTGACATAGGGGACGTTAGTTTTAGGTAGACTTTACGCAGATGTTAGTTAGCTGAATTTATCTGATTTGTGAGACTAACACTTTAAAGACCGCGGGAGTGAGGTTTCTTCTGCTGCAAATAAAGATTTAGTGTTTTACTCTAATATTGTCTGCTGTTGTTGATGTTCCCCCAATAGAATTAACTGTTTGAAATCGTTGCAAATAAAGATTTAGTGTTTTACTCTAACATTGTCTAATGTTGTTGATGTTCCCCCAACAGAACTATCTCTTTGAAATCGTTGCAAATAAAGATGTGATTATGCGCTCTTCGTATATGGGTTCTCTCTGTCTCTGTCTGTCTGTCTGTCTGTCTGTCTCTCCTCTCTCTCTCTCTCTCTCTCCCTCTCTCTCTCTCTCTCTCTCTCTCTCTCTCTCTCTCTCTCTCTCTCTCTCTCTAACGAAGTTATGGGAATCACACCCCGGATCTGTCCCATTCTATCTTACCGACGTATACATGATTTGTACTGTATATAATATATATATTATATACAGTACAAATCATGTGTCTGTATTTTTAGACTTGTGATAGTTTACCTCCTAACAAATAATATACTGTATGGATCATAGCGCCCCTCTTGGCTATAATGGACCGTACTTCGCAGCACTGGCCAGGTACTGCTACAGGCTTCACTGAGCGCCGAAAGAAACTCATTCGCCCTTCTTACATCACCCATTGATTGATTGATTGCGTATATTTGGTAAACATTACATACATACAGATAAACACAACTGCAATGCTAAAGCAAATAAGGAGGAAGCATGTGTAAAATAATACCGAGGATAACACATTAAAGCAAACATAATTACACTTGTTTACGTTTTACTAACAACTTATTTAAGAATATAAATATACAAATAAATAAAAACGGTAATAAAATAATTACAATTTGTTTAATACAGTTCAATCAATGTTATCAGTAAGATAATGTGCTAACATAATAAGTACTCTACTAAAAGTGTAGTATCGAGTCTATTACATAGCACAATGCCTGTCCTTCTCTAGCCTGCCAACTAAACAAAACGTTAGGAAATAAGGTTATAATTTTTAAAATAGCAGAAAGCTACACTTATGATGCAAACGACTTTGACAATTACTTGATGTGATGATGGCATATGTCAAAGACAAAGGTGATCACATGATTAGCCCTGTCGACACGCGATAATCCAGCTTTTATTGCAAACATGTCAATTGTCGCTAAGTTCGTATAATTAGTATTCTTAAGTATTTGATGTCAGCATTTATTTCTTGTCTACCCTTTGTATTTCACGTGATCCCATCAGAAAGCCACATCGGCACCGCCACTAGGCGGCAGTTTGATCCGGGTCACTGCCGCTGTGACGGCCTGGAATATATAACCGGTCTAGGGTGTCGTTTCACATATTGCGCATGCGTGCGCGACTGACGATGAGCAACGTGACCTCAGGTGGCCGATCAACTTTGATCCTGTGTCAGAATGTCGCGACTGAGTTCATAACCCACGTGGCGACTGTGTTACATGATTAATGTTGTGTCGTAACGTAACGACGACCTACTTGTGCCTTATAATACGGTGCGGAGTCGCGCGCGCACATGTTTACGGCATTTCATCTACACACATGACAAACTGACAGAGATATACTTGTGATTATAAAGCGGAGATTAAGATTTGTATTTAACATGACACCCGCTGTACTTGCTACAAACAACGCGGCATTGGCGAAAGCACGAGATGCACAATTGACAGTCATTGACATTAAAAAAATACTTTTTGTAAGTAATTACAAGTAAGGCTAATTATAAGTTTTTATATGTTTATTAATAATAATTACAAGAATGTAAATGCGTCAGTAAATCATTAATGTAAACTATAATTTGCATGGGTCACACGTAGTTTCGGCAGTCAACGTGTTTAAGCTGGCTAAAGTAGACGTCAACCTTTAACATACATGTACAAGGGCATATACAATGAAGTCCATAGAAATAATGCTCAAAACACGGGTGAGACGACATAATAGACCGAATGTACGTGTTTAAGCTGGCTAAAGTAGACGTCAACCTTTAACATACATGTACAAGGGCATTTACAAAGAAGTCCATAACAATAATGCTCAAAACACGGGTGAGACATAATAGACCGAATGTACGTGTTTAAGCTGGCTAAAGTAGACGTCAAACTTTAACATACATGTACAAGGGCATATACAAAGAAGTCCATAACAATAATGCTCAAAACAGGGGTGAGACATAATAGACCGAATGTACGTGTTTAAGCTGGCTAAAGTAGACGTCAACCTTTAACATACATGTACAAGGGCATATACAAAGAAGTCCATAACAATAATGCTCAAAACAGGGGTGAGACATAATAGACCGAATGTACGTGTTTAAGCTGGCTAAAGTAGACGTCAACCTTTAACATACATGTACAAGGGCATATACAAAGAAGTCCATAACAATAATGCTCAAAACAGGGGTGAGACATAATAGACCGAATGTACGTGTTTAAGCTGGCTAAAGTAGACGTCAACCTTTAACATACATGTACAAGGGCATATACAAAGAAGTCCATAACAATAATGCTCAAAACAGGGGTGAGACATAATAGACCGAATGTACGTGTTTAAGCTGGCTAAAGTAGACGTCAACCTGTAACATACATGTACAAGGGCATATACAAAGAAGTCCATAACAATAATGCTCAAAACAGGGGTGAGACATAATAGACCGAATGTACGTGTTTAAGCTGGCTAAAGTAGACGTCAACCTTTAACATACATGTACAAGGGCATATACAAAGAAGTCCATAACAATAATGCTCAAAACAGGGGTGAGACATAATAGACCGAATGTACGTGTTTAAGCTGGCTAAAGTAGACGTCAACCTTTAACATACATGTACAAGGGCATATACAAAGAAGTCCATAACAATAATGCTCAAAACAGGGGTGAGACATAATAGACCGAATGTACGTGTTTAAGCTGGCTAAAGTAGACGTCAACCTTTAACATACATGTACAAGGGCATATACAAAGAAGTCCATAACAATAATGCTCAAAACAGGGGTGAGACATAATAGACCGAATGTACGTGTTTAAGCTGGCTAAAGTAGACGTCAACCTTTAACATACATGTACAAGGGCATATACAAAGAAGTCCATAACAATAATGCTCAAAACAGGGGTGAGACATAATAGACCGAATGTACGTGTTTAAGCTGGCTAAAGTAGACGTCAACCTTTAACATACATGTACAAGGGCATATACAAAGAAGTCCATGACAATAATGCTCAAAACAGGGGTGAGACATAATAGACCGAATGTATGTGTTTAAGCTGGCTAAAGTAGACGTCAACCTTTAACATACATGTACAAGGGCATATACAAAGAAGTCCATAACAATAATGCTCAAAACAGGGGTGAGACATAATAGACCGAATGTACGTGTTTAAGCTGGCTAAAGTAGACGTCAACCTTTAACATACATGTACAAGGGCATATACAAAGAAGTCCATAACAATAATGCTCAAAACAGGGGTGAGACATAATAGACCGAATGTACGTGTTTAAGCTGGCTAAAGTAGACGTCAACCTTTAACATACATGTACAAGGGCATATACAAAGAAGTCCATAACAATAATGCTCAAAACAGGGGTGAGACATAATAGACCGAATGTACGTGTTTAAGCTGGCTAAAGTAGACGTCAACCTTTAACATACATGTACAAGGGCATATACAAAGAAGTCCATAACAATAATGCTCAAAACAGGGGTGAGACATAATAGACCGAATGTACGTGTTTAAGCTGGCTAAAGTAGACGTCAACCTTTAACATACATGTACAAGGGCATATACAAAGAAGTCCATAACAATAATGCTCAAAACAGGGGTGAGACATAATAGACCGAATGTACGTGTTTAAGCTGGCTAAAGTAGACGTCAACCTTTAACATACATGTACAAGGGCATATACAAAGAAGTCCATAACAATAATGCTCAAAACAGGGGTGAGACATAATAGACCGAATGTACGTGTTTAAGCTGGCTAAAGTAGACGTCAACCTTTAACATACATGTACAAGGGCATATACAAAGAAGTCCATAACAATAATGCTCAAAACAGGGGTGAGACATAATAGACCGAATGTACGTTCGATCCACACTGGTAAGCTGCGTTCTACTTCCGATGATTAACGGAAGTAATTCGACATCCTACATGTTCCAGACAGACAGACCGGTGTCGCCATCGTGCGGTGATAACTTGTCTGATGACGTTTTGCAAACGCATGCTAGGATAACGTTTCGTGTTAAACATGTCCACTGAATGAACTGGTAGCAGCAAGGTTCTGCTGAGAGACAAATGAACACTTGTATGTAGAGAGCAGTCATATCGTGTTCTGTGTTTGTAATGCACGACGTGGTGTAGACCTCTAGATGGCTCACTCCCATGAAAACTGTACAATCAACAGTGGGTGCAGTGAAATGGAAATGAACATAGATTGGGAAAATATCATTTGTGTAGCTTACAAATGTAAAATATGAGAATTGGTTACAGAATCGCACAAATCAGTCTAGAAGAGCGGATGTAGTGTTAGTTTTGTTTTATGGATACTTTTTGTTTAAAATGTTCGTTGTTTTCGTCGGCCATTTGTGACATGCAGTCACGTTAGCAATGCAAGTCGCCACTACTACTAAAATTACACAAATAATATGGTTAAAATTAGCCAAAATGCAAGAAGCACAGCTGCCATAAGATGTGGCCGTGTTCAATGGCGCTAACTTTTATTACCGCTAAGAAGATCGAACGAGCAAAACTGCGTCCGCACCCAACATGTGGCGTCCTGAAAAGAAGACAATTGAAGTTTTGAATAAGTCTTCTTTTTTGGCTGAATATAAACAAATATAAAATGTTTAGGTATTTGGAAGAAGCCAAGTCATGAACAAAATAATTAAGGCTGTTTCTCGCGATAATTTGTGCATAGCGAAGAGGTGGCGTCAAAAAATGTGGTGCGTGCCTATAAATGTCGTACCTATTTTTTATGTAAATTATGTATTCAATTTAAACGACGCTTGAACACATTGTTTTTCCGGTTCATTTCCCACAACCTCCGTCGGCACGGCTGTTTAGTAAGTTTCCATTTGGAAGTTACGAAAGTTTGAAGTCGAGGCGTCCGACCGATGCAAGATGTTACGTACAGACACCGGGAACGACTTATTCAGCGTGACGAACGGTTTAGGGCTTTTGGGTCAAAGTTCATTACGTTTTTGAAAAGGAATAACATGTATTGGGACTGATGCAGTGACTTGTTACGATATTATTGGTTTGTGAATAAAATTGAAAGCGAAGGTCCGGGATGTCTCTTGTATGTGACAAAGACGCCACATGCGTGGTGTAGTGTCCGACTTGCGTGTGCGACAGAGGCGCAGATACTTTTCAACACCTGTAATTGATAACTTATTATCCAATAACAAAACAAGCTTGTATGTATTATTGTATTATGCGTAATATTAACGACATACAACATTATCAGCTCAATGCTTTCTTATTACATATGCTGACAACGATGACCACATACAAGACGACGATCTGACACAGAAATACAATCTCCGCTTTGGGACAGGTGGTACCGAAGATGTTCCACGGACTCATGTCGTGTTGGTAGTTTCTTCCGCTACATCGACGACGGATACCTCTGTCGTCGACGAGGGCCTTGGCATCAATCCAGCTGTTGAACTTGGACGAGAGCCGAACCACTTCACCAGCATCTGCCGTCGCCGCTCCGCCTTGCGGTGCTGCAGCATCGATTCCACACGGTAAAGTGTAACTACTGGCACCGTCACCTTCTGCAACTTCGGTTCATAGAAGGTTCCGCCCAGCGTCTCGCCGAGATCGTCCGAGAGCCGGTAGATGGGTGGCTTGGAGGGGTGTACCTCGCGTATCGCAAAGATTGGTCCCATTCGATACGTAACCTTTTCGAAGCGTCTGTCTGTGCGGGGTGTCGTTCTAGGCGTGGACGAGGTTCTGTAGCTCGTCGACATATCGGCACGTCTCGTGCTTTGTGAAGTATCGCCACATGCGAGACTTTAAAGTGTGAATAAATCGTATTGGTCTTTTTATTGTTCGTGGAAAAATTATGGATGCCGTATTTTTTCAGCAGACCCTGAACGCACTGGTTCGGGAATTCCAGTCCTCTACCAGTATGTAAGGTAAGCGTTCGAACGCCGTCGGGAAACACTACATCCAGCACATTCCTTATCGACGTCGACGACTTATTTTTCAGCGAATCGCACCAAGTGACTTTCGAGAAGACGTCCGTCACCCTGAGTAGAAACGTCGTGCCGTTATCTTGTATCGGTTCAGCGCCTGGATGCACAGAATGTGTCTCTTCACGAGATCGCATATCCTGCGAATGAAAATTACAGCGCATGCGCGGTCGTTTTATTCTTACGTCTTTCTGTGTTGCGTCAAGAGTCGTCTCCTCAGAGACGTCAGATGAACGTCCCTGTTCAACGTCCGGTAGGCGTACTCGACCAATGTAACGATGATGGACGTCGCCTACGTCGGCGTCGACGGTTCTCCTCAATGTCGTGCTCGTTTTGTGTCCGTTCAGTGCTAGAATGTGTTGTCTCCGCTCGACTCTGATCATCGTCTTTGAATGAAGAGGAGATGCGCGTGCGGGGGTGTTTTATTCTTTCGGTAGGTACACGTACTGCAAGCCCTCGTCTCGAAAGGTGGACACGCGGAAGCGCATATCTTAATAAGAACATTTATAAAGCGCCATAAATCTAGAAATATCCATTCTGAGGCGCTGTACATGAGTATGTATACATGTGTCGTAGAATTATAATATTAAGTTTGTTATGGTAAATAAAATAGATAAAATATTTATAAAAAGTAATAGTAATAAATAATAAAATAAATAAGTTAGCTAAAGATAATTATTAAAATAAATGGTATATTGATAATAAAATAATGAGTATGACATTATGTAAAATTAATGTAAAACATGTACAAGATAATAAATAGGTAAAACTAAAATACAAATTAAATAAACTGACAGGTGTCTACACTTCATACACAGCCCGGAATAGGTGGGTTTTCAATTGTCTTTTAAAAGTTACGAAGCAACAGGTTTTCTTCATATCGGCAGGGAGCGAGTTCCACATTCGTGGACCTGCTACTGAGAGCATTCTATCACCGTATCGGCTGCGAGATGGCGGTACAAAAAAGTCATTGTTTGTGGTGGAGCGTAATACTCTCGTAGCTGTTTGTTCAAGAAGGTCGGTGATGTAAGGTGGCGCCAGTCAATGTTGTGCATGAAACACCAGAAGCAGGATTGAGTACTGCACTCGTCGATTCACCGGGAGCCAGTGTAGTTTCATGAGAACTGGTGTAATATGTTCATATATGTGGCAGCGGACCACTAGTCTAGCGGCAGCGTTTTGGACTCTTTGTAGCTTAGATATTAGGCACTGTGGGAGATCATACAGGAGACAGTTCGCGTAGTCAATTCTCGATATAACAAGAGAATGTACAAGGCGGACGGCGGCTTTCTGGGTGAGACATGATCGGATCGACTCAATGTTCCTTAGATGCATAGTATGTTGTACAGCAGACATGTTTAACATGGCTGACCATTGACATTTCTGTGTCAAATATAACGCCGATGTTTCTGCCAGTTGGACTTGGCGTTATGTCGCAGTCGCCAATTTTGATCACGGTGATGTTGTGGTTCGCTCGATTGTTACGTGATGATAGCACACGTTTTGTCGTCATTCACCTTTAGCTGATTGTCACCCATCCATGCACGAACATCGTTTAAGCATTGCTCGATTCGGCGTAATGACAACAATCTGTTAATTTCTGTCATCTCAAATTTGATGTATAGCATGATGGGTCAAGCACGCAGGATGTTGTAGGTGACTTCTTCCGGCGGATCGTGTTTAAGGTCGACCAAGAGATAACAATACGGTTCCGAAATGGCGTCTTTGAACACGTTCTGTACAAACTTCTCTCGTCCCGGATACATTTATCGAGCCCATTTGCCTAAGGGAGAGGAGACAACGTCAGGATTCGTGAAGACCACCGTTTATTGGGCGTTCAGACTAATAGTGTGACTCGAGATCTCCTTGTTTTTCGGAAACAAGTTATGAACGAGATACAGGGCGGACGTTTCTTGAGATGATTTGTTTTCGCGTGATTCGTTCGTACATTTCTGCCATCAGAACACCTTTGACCACGAGGTTCTTCGCTTAAGCGTCGAGCAAATTCTCGCTCGGTAACCTTTCCGCGACACGCACGACACTGACTTCGGCCTAAACGTTTTACCTTTCTCCGTAGCACCACGTGATCTTCTCGGGAGGTGGAACGATTATCGTGACGGCATGATGTGGCATGCGCGTTACAAAAGCACTCCTGGACTCTCAACAATGCACATGAAGGGATATTTTCATCGATGGTCCATGACCGAATATGACGAGTGAACGGACAGCGACACGAAAAAGCCGACGTGTACCTTTAAGTTTTTCTTGAAAATTCTCTTGTTCATCTTAGGCGTCGTCGACGACTAGATCGAGCTGGCGAAAACATCGTTTGTTGATCGCGAGAGACGCACACTTTTTCCGTGCAGTGTGTCACGTCGCGGTGACGTTCCACTGTTTTGCCGTTGCACGAATGATCTTGAAATGTTGTCATTATCGCTGTGACCGCCGCGCCGGCAAAGACGTCACCCTCGCCTTGACAAAGTGACGTAAGTACGCAGTGTTCTCGCACGTTTCCTCTTGCAACCGACTCGTGTTTTCTTTGTTGACGTTGTTCACCTCTCATCCGGTGCACGGATGTCCGTGACACAAGCAGCCGTAGAACTGATAGGCCGCCTTCGTCTCGCGCTCTAACCGTCGACCGGGAGTTTACCGATCCTCTTCTCTCGCCTGTTCATCTGGTGACATATCGCGCGTCACGTGCCTTCCCTTCCCACCTATTCAGCGGTCTGGGGAGCGGTGAACGCGCGGTAGAGCGCCGGACTGTCAATCGAGGAAACGGTGGTCCAATCCCACCTACCGCCGTTTCGAAACTTAGGCGATTTCGTTCACCCCATATTCGCCTGTGTCTTTCGGAAGACACACTAAAACCGGTGGTCCCTTCTATATGGTGTCTAAGCCAGGGGAAGTAAAAGATCCCACACAGAGGATAAATGTGTAACCTGTAGTGGACTTCCTAATTCTAGAGAAGGATGCGTTAGCCCAAGTGTGGGCTGTTTGAGGGAAACCACCTGAGACCGGAGCCAACTGACCGGTCGATTGCGCCGACTCTGGTCGGAAGTCGCTCTCCTCCCGTCGTTGTGTGAACCATCTAGACGGCTTCTGAGAGTTGCACGAACACGTAATTGTAATCATCTTTGTTGCCTTTGTAGGCAGCATCGCTCATATTCAGAAGAAGGCCCATGATATCCACTACGACGTGTCGCTATCCCCATATGTGAGGAGAGATTGCAGTCGTTTGTGGCGAGGCACGTTCGATGCCACGCTCAATGACACGTGACGTGGCACGATGTTGACAGTATCGTAGTCGTTCCGGTACACAAATGACACGTGACGTAGCACAATGTGGACAGTATCGTAGTTGTTCCGGTACACAAATGACACGTGACGTGGCACGATGTGGACAGTATCGTAGTTGTTCCGGTACACAAATGACACGTGACGTGGCACGATGTGGACAGTATCGTAGTCATTCCGGTACACAAATGTTTCCCTCGTCCAACCGCTCGAATACCAACGGGGTCGAGTGGTACACGCCACCCGGATAGGTTTTGCATACACACCCCTATACGTACGCTCGTATATCTCTGTAAGCGCCTGTCGTCTTTCCATAACGTCTCGCCACACTTCCCACATCGACACGAGTGACAAAAACACGCGCACGTTCGTCTGCCTATCCGATAAAGATCTCCGTCATGACTCCGTTTGTACACGCGCACGTTCGTCTGTCTATCCGATAAAGATCTCCGTCATGACTCCGTTTGTACACGCGCACGTTCGTCTGTCTATCCGATAAAGATCTCCGTCATGACTCCGTTTGTACACGCGCACGTTCGTCTGTCTATCCGATCAAGATCGTTCATCATGACTCCGTTTGTACACGCGCACGTTCGTCTGTCTATCCGATAAGGATCGTCCATCGTGACTCCGTTTGTACACGCGCACGTTCGTCTGTCTATCCGATAAAGATCGTCCACCATGACTCCGTTTGTACACGCGCACTTTCGTCTGTCTATCCGATAAAGATCGTCCATCATGACTCCGTTTGTACACGCGCACGTTCGTCTGTCTATCCGATCAAGATCGTCCACCATGACTCCGTTTGTACACGCGCACGTTCGTCTGTCTATCCGATCAAGATCGTCCATCATGACTCCGTTTGTACACGCGCACGTTCGTCTGTCTATCCGATCAAGATCGTCCATCATGACTCCGTTTGTACACGCGCACGTTCGTCTGTCTATCCGATAAAGATCGTCCACCATGACTCCGTTTGTACACGCGCACGTTCGTCTGTCTATCAGATCAAGATCGTCCACCATGACTCCGTTTGTACACGCGCACGTTCGTCTTTCTATCCGATCAAGATCGTCCACCATGACTCCGTTTGTACACGCGCACGTTCGTCTGTCTATCAGATCAAGATCGTCCATCATGACTCCGTTTGTACACGCGCACGTTCGTCTGTCTATCCGATAAAGATCGTCCACCATGACTCCGTTTGTACACGCGCACGTTCGTCTGTCTATCCGATCAAGATCGTCCATCATGACTCCGTTTGTACACGCGCACGTTCGTCTGTCTATCCGAGAAAGATCGTCCATCATGACTCCGTTTGTACACGCGCACGTTCGTCTCTCTATCCGAGAAAGATCGTGCATCATGACTACGTTTGTACACGCGCACGTTCGTCTGTCTATCCGATAAGGATCGTCCATCATGACTCCGTTTGTACACGCGCACGTTCGTCTGTCTATCCGATCAAGATCGTCCATCGTGACTTGGTTAACGTCTGTCATCACCACTCGCTCTTAATCGTAAGCTTCCTAAAACTTCGTCACTGCCGTTCCAGATTATTTCGGTCGCAGTCTCGGTGCAGGGCCAGGCAGCGGGCGAGACACACGCTGTCGGCGTACGTCTTTGTTTCGAGAGGCTCACGTTTCAATCCGATGATGCTTTTGTTGTACCTCTTCATGCAGATTGATGTCCACGATCCTATCGGATGAGCGATAATGTCGTAGACGAAGAAAGTGACATTGGTAATTCACATACCTACGTAGAATCGGGTCGTTAATTGTTGGCCCACTGCAACATATCGGTTTCGCGCATGCGTTCGAGAAAGTCGCCAAAGTCTTTGCTGTTTGTGGTGAGACTGGGTTCGTTTAAATAGTGTCTGCAGCAACACGCCTGGTTAGCATTTGAACCTTCCCGTGATCTTGTTTCTCAGTATGAAACTGTGGCTTAAGTATTTTTTATACGAGTGGATGTTTCTGGAACGAACATGGTCTACAAAGAAGGTTTTAGTACAGTTTCGTCCAGTGTCGTTTGTCTGTAATCGCATTTGGATTGAAGACGACGACGGAACACACGTGTCCGAGTCGTGAACCAATTCTGGCGGACGACCTCCAACAATTCCGTCGACAGGTTGTCGTTGAAGGGAAGGTGCGGTGGGGGTTGGATGGGGTCTCCGTATGTAACGAGGGGTCGGTGGTGCTGCGGTTGAACGTTTTGGCAACGGCGGAACGTCAGCGTAAGCGTATTCGTCGAGTCTTGTCACTCTCCGCGAGCAATTCGTACACCTTTCTTTACGACATGCCGTCTTTACTTGTCGCTGTAGACTGCAGTGTCTTGTGAAGTCTCGCCCGACTGACTCACACCAGAACATCGTCATACATGTCACTTGTTGCGGACGGTCATCGTGTATTTTCTGTTGATAACGTCGTAGTGCTGTATAGCTAGGCATTAAGTCAGTAACGATACGGTGGAGTTTCATGTTGTTGTATTTCTTTCGACTAAAGGACACGGACTCTTAGAGGCGTCTATACAGTAAAGAAACCGATAGACGCGCTTGCGCGTGTATTGTGCGTGGATGATGTGCGGTCTGTTCAATTTCAACTAAATGTTATTCTAACTAATGTTTGCGTAGGATACTCCAACACCACTCAACCATTGTTGTACACATTTTATTACTACTACAACACAAACAAACTGCGCTAAACTGCATTGCATTAGCACGAATCCAAACTACTAAACAGCTAAGTACACCAAACGTCGCTAACTCGACCTACAATCACTAACCAAAATGATTTATTAACCAAGCTTATATGTACCAGTATTGATAAATTAGGTAGCCTATAGAGAATATCACCCAGTTATATAACCCCGCGAAGTAAATTCTATAGTATTTATACATTCTAAGTCATCCCATACCTGGCATATAAACTGGTGTTTTCTCCCAAACATAAATGCCATAAAAAGTGTACACAATAGGCTATCAGTAAAAGTCACAAATCTCACAACTTGGTCACACAATAAATTGTCTATTAACAAGCCTTTTCGCCAAGACGCTCTTTTGCCCAGAGTTTCCATGGGGCCCATTTTGGCACTACACTAAGCGTCTTGGACCTCATCCACACCTTTTATCACAATCCATACTATCATAACACTGCAGCCTATAGAAACTAGTATTTAAAACTTTAATTACATAAGAAATATTTAAAACAATTCATACATTTTAAATATTACTTTTATTCATTTTATTTTATCAAACATTTATTTTTCAAAATGTATTTTATCAACGAAAAACTTTAATTGTGTATGCTATGGTATGCATATATCTAATTTTTTAATATATGACTTTTAGTATATTTTTAAGTGTAAGTGTATTTACGTGTGTGTGTATTCATTTATGTATTACTCATTTTTATTGACTCTTAACCACTACCAGTGAAATTAGTGATATGGCTAACTCCTTTGCACCATACCCACTGAAGATGCATTTTCAAATATACACTGTTCATGCTTGCATGTCTGCAGATCACCTTTAAACGTAATCATGAACTAAATAGCTTTCGTAGCAACATAACAGACATAAAGCCAGAAAATAAACAAATTATATCACAACATATTACCTATACAGTCCTATCTGGAAGATGTATATCGCACAGTAGAAATGTCTCAGATCCAACCCATGTCAAACAAGACAGCAACAAAATTTGCTCTAGTTTTATGCATCATACTCTCAGGAGACGTCGAGCTAAGCCCAGGCCCTTCTAACTGTAATTCATGTAACTACTGCAACAAATCAATCCACATCAAATGCACTAAAATATCCATACATTAATTTAACAGCACTTACCGAAACCTTGACACATAGCATTGTTCAGATTGCGCTGCATCTAGAATCATGGTTAGATCCCTCAGTAAAAAAACGCAGAAATATTCCCAGAGAACTTAATGTCTTTAGAAAAGACAGGGAATCAAACATTACTGGAGGGGGTATTCCAAATATCCAAAGCTGATCTCATAACAACTCATCTAACAAACCTAAAATTACCCAAAATGATATAACATGAACGGCGACCTTCCACGTACACTCCTAGTGGGTGAATTGTTTTATTATCATACATATTATAGTAAAATAAATAGTCTGTACACATTTTGCAATTTGGATGATCCAGGAAGGATTGTGCAAACACCTCGGAGATCGCTGTCACACAAGCCTCCAATTTCATTGACTAGCGTTAAAAGAAGAGTGCTTTCAAATGGAAGTGCTAGGGATGGTGAAGGTTGGTAGTAACGTAATCAGCCGCAACGACCCTTGCGCGCGAGGATTGATTACAGAAATCGAGATTTCAACAACGTTAGTTCAAAAGTGCTGCCACTTTGCGGGGCCTGAATTATCTCTTAACATGCCACCTAGCGAGAATGCGGTGTATTCCGTAATAACGGTTTCCTCACTTAATGAAACTTGGCTGTTTCGTCATTTCACTGAAAAACTGTTACTCTAAGCATTTGTCATTAGAACCGCAATAAAAATGTTGATATTTAAATTGTAATACTTATTCACGATGATTCATGACAACTCCCCTGATAAACGTCAATATTGGGGTAAAGACATACGTCTTTATTTTTAGCTTTAGGTCGGTAAAGTTAAACGATTGGTGTCCAGAACATAAATTAGTCAGACACGGTCTCGCTCGCATCGGGACGGAAGAGAGGGGAGTCTGACGATTCGGCCCATTGGCAAAGCCATTGGCATTGGGCCGAATCATCCGCTTCTGCAAGCGGTGAAGTTTGATCTACTTGCGCTCTCCTGTGCAAAATCAACCAATTCCAACCGCATTTGTAACCGGTGCCGGCGAACTACATGGGCCCGAATATATACATAAATATATAACTACAGCTGGGCCTAGGGCTAGGCTCTGCAGTCTGGGAAGTATCTGTCGATTTCTGGGTCAACCTGGCCTACTCTAGAATAGAGAATGGATGAGGTCAGACTTTCCATTACATACAAAATCACAAATAATCACCAATCCCATTCAATACCTCAAGCCCAGACACTGACAAACAAGATCCACACAAATACATATAAACATATCCATCTGCCACAACTATTTCAAATCCAGCTTCTTTCCTTGAACAATAGTGGCACAAGTTTAGACACCTTCAAGTGTGCATTGCAGGATATTGACCTGACAACTGCACCTTTCAGACACAACACCACCATCCCCGTCACTCTCCACACCATTCCCTGGTGCACCCCACCTTCCACCTACGCCCCTCCACTCCATCCTAATCTCTAATTTCCTAAGCACAAAACACCCTTATCCGATTTCCAGATAATGTGACGCCAGTCATCCTAAAACCGAACAAGTGCCATTGGCCAACCAAACTAATGCGTGATGCCCCAGTAGGGGTTTTGCACTACACCATATTACATATATATATATTTCTGCTGTTTGTTGTGCAGTTGGCCGAAACATCCGACAGGGGACCCCTGCATTTTGACTAAGTGAGCCGAATCACCCATCTGAGTGGGCTGAATCATCCTGGGCCAAGTCATCCATCAGACTGGGCCGAATTATCCGGGACGCGAAGAGAGATACTCGGTCAGAATCAGATACTACTATACCAGGTCGTCTTACTCAGTCATTGTGACAGCTGCGGATTCCAATGAAAAGTTGAGGTGGGTCCAATTCAACACAAATGCTAAGGCTATGCTATGGACTGTATGTCATAACACACATAATTATGTTGTAGTTTATTTTTTAGTTTTTAATGTTATTTTATTTTCACATACTAATTTGTCTTTTTGTTGGCTGTCTTTGTGGAATAGTTCGACTGTTCAAGTCATTTGTGCATTTTAAACATTACTTATTATCTTTTTTGAGATACATCGTCCACAACTAGCTGTTTGGACGTAAACGACTTGGGACATGAATATCTTTTTTGTTTTAAAATTTTCTAACGAAAAAGCAAATTATGTTCGATTTTTTTATATCAAGTAATTGAATTTTTTTCAAAGATATGGGCTTAATAGAAATGTTACAATTATTATTATTTGAAAACAGAATAAAAAAGGAAACCATTTTTCCCAGTAAAAAAGTGAGCCAGGACTATTTTCTATCACAAACAACTACCAGATAGCAGCATTGATTCTTTTACAGGAAAAAAACATGTCCATTATGGTTAGCCAGAGACTGCACTGAAGAACATTGTCTGTGATGGTTAACCAGAGACTGCACTGAAGAACATCGTCTGTGATGGTTAACCAGAGACTGCACTGAAGAACATCGTCTGTGATGGTTAACCAGAGACTGCACTGAAGAACATCGTCTGTGATGGTTAACCAGAGACTGCACTGAAGAACATCGTCTGTGATGGTTAACCAGAGACTGCACTGAAGAACATCGTCTGTGATGGTTAACCAGAGATTGCACTGAAGAACATCGTCTGTGATGGTTAACCAGAGACTGCACTGACGCCCAGCATGTGTGAGGGTGCTGTGAGTAGGGGGCGAGGGGCAGAGACCCACATTGACCTGTCTGTGCTGGTGATCAACAGCAGAAGACTTGTTGTCCTGGCACATCCATTCATTCAGCTTGGTCGAGGTGTCATATTGCTGCAAAGGTACGTCAACACCTGTTGTGTTTTTGTCAACGTTATGATTGTAGTGATGTTATGTTCGCTTAGCAGGCCCTTAACCATAAATAATTTATCTTGGGTCTTGTTTAACTGCCTCCAAATGTCCTATATTAATTGGGCAGTCTTCTCACAGCCTTTTGAACTCAGTGTCTATATGTAATTCGAGTTATGGCTGAAGATATAACTCCTCAATATCACACTAAGCAGTGCTCTTGGACAGGTCAAACTCCCAGGGAACCGCGGAAAAATACTTTGACTTATCTGAAGTTCGACTTATCAGGAAATGTTATTTTGTTGAGTGCCATAGATCATAATGTTCGCATCATTAAAGTATGAATATAAGATTTTTAACAACAACGTATTCAGGGCAAAATAGACAAAAACAACAACATACACAACATACCATTTCTTCATACAAACATAATCAAAACAAGGTAAACATTTGAATTGAGTAGCGATGAACTCCGATGAACTTGAGAAGATGCAACATTGCCTTAGAACTGTAATGTACAATTGTGTGTAGTAGTAGTAGTAACCAGTCTCTCTGTGCTGTAACTAAGACTGTGTTTGATGTTTCAGATGGCAGTCTCCACGCACCAGTCTCACTGTTCTGTTGCTAAGCAACGTTGCCTGCTTCTGTCTCTCAACAGGTGAACCAAAATTAATGTAACTCGATTTTAAAAAAAGGTTCAGTTTATGATTTCTTCAACTGTACGTGCAGTCAGTTTTGTTTTATCTGTGCAAAGAATTATTTAGAATACTCTCTCTCCCCTGCTGATGTCTGACTATTGGTCACCTGTCTAGCTGTGTCACACTGTCCCCTACTGATGTTTGTTTGTCACCTGTCTGGCGATCTCATTGTCCTCTACTGAAGTCTGCCTGTCAACTGCCTGATTGTGTCATGCCGTCCCCTACTGAAGTCTGTCTGTCACCTGTCTGGCCGTCACACTGTCCCCTACTGAAGTATGTCTGTCACCTGTCTGATTGTGTCACGCCGTCCCCTACTGAAGTATGTCTGTCACCTGTCTGATTGTGTCATGCCGTCCCCTACTGACGTCTGTCTGTCACCTGTCTGACTGTGTCACACTGTCCCCTACTGACATCTGTTTGTCACCTGTCTGGCTGTCACACTGTCACCCACTGATGTCTGTTTGTCACCTGTCTGGCTGTGACAGACTGTCCCCTATTGACGTCTGTCTGTCTGTCACCTGTCATACTGTCCCCCACTGATGTCTGTCTGGCTGTGTCAAACTGTCCCCTACAGACGTTTGTCTGTCATCTGTCTGGCTGTGTCACACTGTCCCCTACTGACATATGTCTATCACTTATCTGACAGTCACACTGTCGCCTACTGACGTCTATCTGTCACCTGTCTGGCTGTGTCACACTGTCCCCACTGATGTCTGTCTGTCACCTGTCTGGCTGTGCCACACTGTCCCCGCTGATGTCCTACTGGTGTTTGTCTTCAGGCCATCTGCTGCTGTACCTTCTCCTCTTCATCGTCTCGTGTGCGTCACTTGGAGTCATTCACAAGAAGACGGGACTACTCAAGAAATGTTTCCCCAACCCATCTGCGTGCCACCAGAGTGGTGACAAGGACGGCCAGAGAGACACCGTTGAAGAATTCAAGGATCTGTATGTTGCTTGTGTACACATTGTGGTGCTTAACCAGCTTGATGTTGTTTGCATACAGGTAATTTAGTGAGTGTATCGTAGCGAGGCAACTGTGAGTGTGACTGAAGACACTTTGTATGAACACATTTTATTACTATCCATGTACTCTATTTAATGTAATTTATAGTCAGTGTAGTTATGTAGCCTGTATGTCCAGCACTGTACGTTTGTGTCAACAGCTGGTGTCTAATTATAGTAATGACAATATGTGTATTAATAGGCCAACTTTGGGGCAGTCAGATGTATCTCCTGCCAGGGGCCAAGGACCACTCATCTCTCTGTGTCCACTCGCTGCCTAGCAACATATGGGCCTCTCGACTACCAAGTGGCCATGAAAACCACAGCTCCTTATTTGGAGTTGTGTACTTACAAGTTTATTTCGTATCCATGGACGGAGTGGATGGTTTGAATGGCGAGGCACTCTCCAGAAGGCGCCACTGTAGTTTCGTGAATGGTTATCAACTAGTAGTAGTTGTAGTAGTAGTAATAGAAAATTAGGCTATACCCTTCCCCAGTGAAATTACACTTATAAATTATCAGTTCATTCATTTACAGCACTAGGCTGACTTTGTGTCTTGATGTGATCTGCCGAATCTTCAATGTATATATTCTGACAGGATGCTGACATGTACTGACAGGATGCTGACATGTTATGATGGTATGTTGACATGTTTTGATAGAATGTTGACATGTTCTGATCGGATGCTGACATGTTCTGAAAGGATGCTGACATGCTATGGTGGTATGCTGACATGTTCTGATCGGATGCTGACATGTCATGACAATATGCTGACATGTTCTGCTTCAGACTGGTCCGTGTGAACACCTTGCTAGAGCTGTGCTGCTGGTTCCTGTCACGTCTTTATGAGATCCTCAAGTGGAACACAAGTTACTACGCCATCATGTAAGGAACCAAATCAGTAACAAACATCTGTCTGTCTTCTATATGTGAATCCACACATCTCCACACACTGATACCTCAGTTGTCCAAGAACATAGGTACCACACATAGTTCAAACACTGGCTGTCCCAATGTTTACAAAAAAAGGTTTTGCTGGGCTCCCTGGATTTAGAAAAGTTGTAGTAACGTGTGCCAACTGGTGGAAGTCAGCTATAGTAAACAGACAAGGTGATTAGTATTAGGGGTACTGCGACACACACCCCATACAGTGTAAGACTAGCTCATGCAGCGGAGGTTACAGGGAGGTTTCTACCCTCCCATTGGCAGTGTTTACGAGCCTATATCTTGTCTACTGAAATGTACAGGTATAGACTATTTTACTGTTCCAGATCATCCTGGTCTTGTTCTTGTCTGCTCTTGGATAAGTTGTGTTCTGGAAACTGCCACTATAAGCTACTGTATTGAAATACTAAAAAAGAAATTTAAGCTCGCCAATCATTATCGTACTGAATTATGAGCGGTGTGACAATATGATTGAGGAAATGCTCTGCGTTTATAGTTGGTTATGCTCACTCTAAAACAAGACCACAAGATTAATATCTAACAAACACTCTGAAATGTGTTACAAATGTTGCATGTCTGCTATGTCTGTGAGGTATAAGTGGATATAGGCTGGATCAAACATATTTGTTTATGTTAATACATCCACCTTTGAAGTCACTAATCAAACAATGACCCAGCCAGTAAGGTCTATGGTCCTGACATAAGTCTACTGAGGAGAAAAGACAGATGGGTGAAAATAGGTGTCGGGGTGGATACAGTTAAGTCTACTTCCCCTTGAAGTGGCAGTTAGTTCTGGGCGGAACACATAAGTGTATCTTCATTTATTTGGCTCACCGTTGTTGTGTTAGAAGATTGACCTTTGGGCCATTCGACTTATGGTGCCACTCAGTGCACCATGCACCTTTACCTCAGGAACAGTTGACTTATGGTGTCACTCAGTGCACCATGCACCATTACCTCAGGAACAGTTGACTTATGGTGCCACTCAGTGCACCATGCACCGTTACCTCAGGAAAAGTTGACTTATGGTGACACTCAGTGCACCATGCACCATTACCTCAGGAACAGTTGACTTATGGTGTCACACAGGGCACCATGCACCGTTACCTCAGGAACAGTTGACTAATGGTGACATTCATTGCACCATGCACCGTTACTTATGGTGTCACTCAGTGCACCATGCACCATTGGACTTATGGTGACACTCAGTGCACCATGCACCGTTGGACTTATGGTGTCACTCAGTGGAGTCAGTGCACTATGCACCATTACTTATGGTGTCACTCAGTGCATCATGCACTGTTGGACTTATGGTGTCACTCAGTGCACCATTCACTGTTGGACTTATGGTGTCACTCAGTGCACCATGCACTGTTGGACTTATGGTGTCATTCAGTGCACCATGCACTGTTACTTATGGGGTCACTCAATGCACCATGCACCATTACTTATGGTGCCACTCAGTGCACCATTCACCGTTGGACTAATAGTGTCACTCAGTGCACCATGCACCGTTACTTATGGTGTCACTCAGTGCATCATGCACAAATGGACTTATGGTGTCACTCAGTGCACCATGCACCGTTGGACTTATGGTGACACTCAGTGCACCATGCACCGTTACCCCGGGAACAGTTGAGGATCTGTTTTTAAAATTTGACATAGACATTTTGGGGCACTGTTACTATGTATCAGTAATTTTAGTTGATTGTAACTTTTTGTCAAAGTTGGCATAGGCATATCTTAGGCTATGTAGGTACTAGGTAGTACACAAGAACCCTCTGGCGGCTAGGGAGCCAACCATGGACCATGCCTAATTGATAACTGTATAATGGTGACTGACCAGACCCCACTGCAACATACTGAAGGCCAGTTGGCCTGTCTGGAAAGCATAGCTAATTGGTATTCCACCAATTAAGCTGTATAAAAACCACTGATTTTTGTAAATACTGGTTGAGTTTATCTTGATGCTTATTTGATTAACTTTAATGTGTGACTTATATTTTCACGTGTAGGTGACAAACATATAACATTGATATTCTGAATAACTTTAGAATGAAGTTTATGAAATGGATGACGTTTATTTAGAGGATGAAAAATACAAATATACAATAATGTAAATAAACAATTGCCCATGGAAAGGGGTGAAGATAGAGGTTCTGTTCTCATCAATCAGACAGAAATGTCACACACTGTCAACTGGATTCTGGTGACTGGGATGGTTGGGAGGAGAGGAAGTAGTGAACTCCATCATGACTAAACACCACCAGTGACTGTCCTGATGCAGCATTCACACAATTTGGCTGCATTTCTGGTCATCTCGTAGGATAACAAAAGACAATGCCAATTAGATGATTATGGTGAAGAGACTGCACAGTGACTATGATTCATAAAAACACATTTTAATTAATAATTACAAACTCACTGTAGTTAAACTCCACAGGACTTCAGGGTAATTGGCCCATGTTTCATTTTGCAAACGTTGCTGTTGCTGCAGGTTGTACAGTGTGCTTGCATCAACTGTATTGATACAACTTGTCTTATTTCTGTTGCTGCAGGTTGTACAGTGTGCTTGCATCAACTGTATTGCTACAACTTGTCTTATTTCTGTTGCTGCAGGTTGTACAAGATGTTGATAAACTGTTATTGTAAACTATGTCTTATGGTTACAATTGCTGCAGGTTGTACAGTGGGTGCTAGCAATCAACTGATATTGCTACAACTTGTCAATGATTTCTGTTGACTGTATGGTTGTACAAGTAAGTAGTAATCATCAACTGAATTGCTACATATGTCTGATGCATGTTCTGTTGCTGCAGTTGTACAGTGGTTGCATCAACGTATGTACAACTTGTCTTATTTTGGTGACAGGTGACAGTGACTATGCATCAAAACACTGTATTGATAATACAACTTGTCTTATTTCTGTTGCTGTCAGGTTGTACATTGCATTGCATCAACTGTATTGTACAACTTGTCTTATTTCTGTTGCTGCAGGTTGTACAGTGTGCTTGCATCAACTGTAATTGATAATACAACTTGTCTTATTTCTGTTGCTGCAGGTTGTACAGTGTGCTTGCATCAACTGTATTGCTACAACTTGTCTTATTTCTGTTGCTGCAGGTTGTACAGTGTGCTTGCATCAACTGTATTGTACAACTTGTCTTATTTCTGTTGCTGCAGGTTGTACAGTGTGCTTGCATCAACTGTATTGCTACAACTTGTCTTATTTCTGTTGCTGCAGGTTGTACATTGTGCTTGCATCAACTGTATTGCTACAACTTGTCTTATTTCTGTTGCTGCAGGTTGTACAGTGTGCTTGCATCAACTGTATTGCTACAACTTGTCTTATTTCTGTTGCTGCAGGTTGTACAGTGTGCTTGCATCAACTGTATTGCTACAACTTGTCTTATTTCTGTTGCTGCAGGTTGTACAGTGTGCTTGCATCAACTGTATTGCTACAACTTGTCTTATTTCTGTTGCTGCAGGTTGTACAGTGTGCTTGCATCAACTGTATTGCTACAACTTGTCTTATTTCTGTTGCTGCAGGTTGTACAGTGTGCTTGCATCAACTGTATTGCTACAACTTGTCTTATTTCTGTTGCTGCAGGTTGTACAGTGTGCTTGCATCAACTGTATTGCTACAACTTGTCTTATTTCTGTTGCTGCAGGTTGTACAGTGTGCTTGCATCAACTGTATTGCTACAACTTGTCTTATTTCTGTTGCTGCAGGTTGTACAGTGTGCTTGCATCAACTGTATTGCTACAACTTGTCTTATTTCTGTTGCTGCAGGTTGTACAGTGTGCTTGCATCAACTGTATTGCTACAACTTGTCTTATTTCTGTTGCTGCAGGTTGTACAGTGTGCTTGCATCAACTGTATTGCTACAACTTGTCTTATTTCTGTTGCTGCAGGTTGTACAGTGTGCTTGCATCAACTGTATTGCTACAACTTGTCTTATTTCTGTTGCTGCAGGTTGTACAGTGTGCTTGCATCAACTGTATTGCTACAACTTGTCTTATTTCTGTTGCTGCAGGTTGTACAGTGTGCTTGCATCAACTGTATTGCTACAACTTGTCTTATTTCTGTTGCTGCAGGTTGTACAGTGTGCTTGCATCAACTGTATTGCTACAACTTGTCTTATTTCTGTTGCTGCAGGTTGTACAGTGTGCTTGCATCAACTGTATTGCTACAACTTGTCTTATTTCTGTTGCTGCAGGTTGTACAGTGTGCTTGCATCAACTGTATTGCTACAACTTGTCTTATTTCTGTTGCTGCAGGTTGTACAGTGTGCTTGCATCAACTGTATTGCTACAACTTGTCTTATTTCTGTTGCTGCAGGTTGTACAGTGTGCTTGCATCAACTGTATTGCTACAACTTGTCTTATTTCTGTTGCTGCAGGTTGTACAGTGTGCTTGCATCAACTGTATTGCTACAACTTGTCTTATTTCTGTTGCTGCAGGTTGTACAGTGTGCTTGCATCAACTGTATTGCTACAACTTGTCTTATTTCTGTTGCTGCAGGTTGTACAGTGTGCTTGCATCAACTGTATTGCTACAACTTGTCTTATTTCTGTTGCTGCAGGTTGTACAGTGTGCTTGCATCAACTGTATTGCTACAACTTGTCTTATTTCTGTTGCTGCAGGTTGTACAGTGTGCTTGCATCAACTGTATTGCTACAACTTGTCTTATTTCTGTTGCTGCAGGTTGTACAGTGTGCTTGCATCAACTGTATTGCTACAACTTGTCTTATTTCTGTTGCTGCAGGTTGTACAGTGTGCTTGCATCAACTGTATTGCTACAACTTGTCTTATTTCTGTTGCTGCAGGTTGTACAGTGTGCTTGCATCAACTGTATTGCTACAACTTGTCTTATTTCTGTTGCTGCAGGTTGTACAGTGTGCTTGCATCAACTGTATTGCTACAACTTGTCTTATTTCTGTTGCTGCAGGTTGTACAGTGGGCTTGCATCAACTGTATTGCTACAACTTGTCTTATTTCTGTTGCTGCAGGTTGTACAGTGTGCTTGCATCAACTGTATTGCTACAACTTGTCTTATTTCTGTTGCTGCAGGTTGTACAGTGTGCTTGCATCAACTGTATTGCTACAACTTGTCTTATTTCTGTTGCTGCAGGTTGTACAGTGTGCTTGCATCAACTGTATTGCTACAACTTGTCTTATTTCTGTTGCTGCAGGTTGTACAGTGTGCTTGCATCAACTGTATTGCTACAACTTGTCTTATTTCTGTTGCTGCAGGTTGTACAGTGTGCTTGCATCAACTGTATTGCTACAACTTGTCTTATTTCTGTTGCTGCAGGTTGTACAGTGTGCTTGCATCAACTGTATTGCTACAACTTGTCTTATTTCTGTTGCTGCAGGTTGTACAGTGTGCTTGCATCAACTGTATTGCTACAACTTGTCTTATTTCTGTTGCTGCAGGTTGTACAGTGTGCTTGCATCAACTGTATTGCTACAACTTGTCTTATTTCTGTTGCTGCAGGTTGTACAGTGTGCTTGCATCAACTGTATTGCTACAACTTGTCTTTTTATTTCTGTTGCTGCAGGTTGTACAGTGTGCTTGCATCAACTGTATTGCTACAACTTGTCTTATTTCTGTTGCTGCAGGTTGTACAGTGTGCTTGCATCAACTGTATTGCTACAACTTGTCTTATTTCTGTTGCTGCAGGTTGTACAGTGTGCTTGCATCAACTGTATTGCTACAACTTGTCTTATTTCTGTTGCTGCAGGTTGTACAGTGTGCTTGCATCAACTGTATTGCTACAACTTGTCTTATTTCTGTTGCTGCAGGTTGTACAGTGTGCTTGCATCAACTGTATTGCTACAACTTGTCTTATTTCTGTTGCTGCAGGTTGTACAGTGTGCTTGCATCAACTGTATTGCTACAACTTGTCTTATTTCTGTTGCTGCAGGTTGTACAGTGTGCTTGCATCAACTGTATTGCTACAACTTGTCTTATTTCTGTTGCTGCAGGTTGTACAGTGTGCTTGCATCAACTGTATTGCTACAACTTGTCTTATTTCTGTTGCTGCAGGTTGTACAGTGTGCTTGCATCAACTGTATTGTACAACTTGTCTTATTTCTGTTGCTGCAGGTTGTACAGTGTGCTTGCATCAACTGTATTGCTACAACTTGTCTTATTTCTGTTGCTGCAGGTTGTACAGTGTGCTTGCATCAACTGTATTGCTACAACTTGTCTTATTTCTGTTGCTGCAGGTTGTACAGTGTGCTTGCATCAACTGTATTGCTACAACTTGTCTTATTTCTGTTGCTGCAGGTTGTACAGTGTGCTTGCATCAACTGTATTGCTACAACTTGTCTTATTTCTGTTGCTGCAGGTTGTACAGTGTGCTTGCATCAACTGTATTGCTACAACTTGTCTTATTTCTGTTGCTGCAGGTTGTACAGTGTGCTTGCATCAACTGTATTGCTACAACTTGTCTTATTTCTGTTGCTGCAGGTTGTACAGTGTGCTTGCATCAACTGTATTGCTACAACTTGTCTTATTTCTGTTGCTGCAGGTTGTACAGTGTGCTTGCATCAACTGTATTGCTACAACTTGTCTTATTTCTGTTGCTGCAGGTTGTACAGTGTGCTTGCATCAACTGTATTGCTACAACTTGTCTTATTTCTGTTGCTGCAGGTTGTACAGTGTGCTTGCATCAACTGTATTGCTACAACTTGTCTTATTTCTGTTGCTGCAGGTTGTACAGTGTGCTTGCATCAACTGTATTGCTACAACTTGTCTTATTTCTGTTGCTGCAGGTTGTACAGTGTGCTTGCATCAACTGTATTGCTACAACTTGTCTTATTTCTGTTGCTGCAGGTTGTACAGTGTGCTTGCATCAACTGTATTGCTACAACTTGTCTTATTTCTGTTGCTGCAGGTTGTACAGTGTGCTTGCATCAACTGTATTGCTACAACTTGTCTTATTTCTGTTGCTGCAGGTTGTACAGTGTGCTTGCATCAACTGTATTGCTACAACTTGTCTTATTTCTGTTGCTGCAGGTTGTACAGTGTGCTTGCATCAACTGTATTGCTACAACTTGTCTTATTTCTGTTGCTGCAGGTTGTACAGTGTGCTTGCATCAACTGTATTGTTACAACTTGTCTTATTTCTGTTGCTGCAGGATGTACAGTGTGCTTGCATCAACTGTATTGCTACAACTTGTCTTATTTCTGTTGCTGCAGGTTGTACAGTGTGCTTGCATCAACTGTATTGCTACAACTTGTCTTATTTCTGTTGCTGCAGGTGAAGTGTCTTCTTCCTGTATCAGTCAGTCTGTGTGAGTACGTCAACACGACAGTCTGTCTTGAAGTGTCTTCTTCCTGTTTCAGTGTCATGTGTTGATAACTTTTTCTAAAACGTCATTCTGTTTGCGGGTGTCTTCTTGCATAACTGTAGTCTGTGTGAGTACGTCAACATGACAGTCTGTCTTGAAGTGTCTTCTTCCTGTATCGTCAGTCTGTGTGAGTACGTCAACAAGACAGTCTGTCTTGAAGTGTCTTCTTCCTGTATCAGTCAGTCTGTGTGAGTACGTCAACACGACAGTCTGTCTTGAAGTGTCTTCTTCCTGTATCAGTCAGTCTGTGTGAGTACGTCAACACGACAGTCTGTCTTGAAGTGTCTTCTTCCTGTATCAGTCAGTCTGTGTGAGTACGTCAACACGACAGTCTGTCTTGAAGTGTCTTCTTCCTGTATCAGTCAGTCTGTGTGAGTACGTCAACACGACAGTCTGTCTTGAAGTGTCTTCTTCCTGTATCAGTCAGTCTGTGTGAGTACGTCAACACGACAGTCTGTCTTGAAGTGTCTTCTTCCTGTATCAGTCAGTCTGTGTGAGTACGTCAACACGACAGTCTGTCTTGAAGTGTCTTCTTCCTGTATCAGTCAGTCTGTGTGAGTACATCAACACGACAGTCTGTCTTGAAGTGTCTTCTTCCTGTATCAGTCAGTCTGTGTGAGTATGTCAACACGACAGTCTGTCTTGAAGTGTCTTCTTCCTGTATCAGTCAGTCTGTGTGAGTACGTCAACAAGACAGTCTGTCTTGAAGTGTCTTCTTCCTGTATCAGTCAGTCTGTGTGAGTACGTCAACACGACAGTCTGTCTTGAAGTGTCTTCTTCCTGTATCAGTCAGTCTGTGTGAGTACGTCAACACGACAGTCTGTCTTGAAGTGTCTTCTTCCTGTATCAGTCAGTCTGTGTGAGTACGTCAACACGACAGTCTGTCTTGAAGTGTCTTCCTATATCAGTCAGTCTGTGTGAGTACGTCAACACGACAGTCTGTCTTGAAGTGTCTTCTTCCTGTATCAGTCAGTCTGTGTTAGTACATCAACCTGACAGTGTATTCTTCCTGTATTGGACAGTGTGTCTAAGTACGTCACATTGACAGTCTGTCTTCTTCCTATATTAGTTTGTTTGTGTTAGTACATCAGACTGACAGTCTGCCTTCTTCCTGTTTCACTTTACTATGTGGTTACCTTATATGGGCATGGACTGTGACGGGCAGCCACCTCATGTGGACACAAAATGTTATAAGAATCACAAGAGCTGATTTGTGTCATGAAAAGAAAATTATCTATATACATAATGTTTTTATTTCTAGACATAGAAAGTTGGACGGCTCCAAAGTGTGAAATGAGAGCAAATGACAGTAATGAGAAAGAACAGACGCAGGTGACAACAGCGTGCGTGACAAGTCATGACATGGATACTATGGACATCATGGTGCCCCAGGTAAGTGTCAAGTTGTGACACGGTACTGTATACATCCTGGTGACACAGGTACTGTAGACATCATGGTGACACAGGTACTGTGGACATCATGGTGACACAGGTACTGTAGACACCATTGGGATACAGGTACTGTAGACATCATGGTGACACAGGTACTGTAGACACCATTATGACACAGGTACTGTACACATCATGGTGACACAGGTACTGTGGACATCATAGTGACACAGGTACTGTGGACATCATAGTGACACAGGTACTGTAGACATCATCGTGACACAGGTACTGTGGACATCATAGTGACACAGGTACTGTGGACATCATAGTGACACAGGTACTGTAGACACCATTGTGACACAGGTACTGTAGACACCATTGTGACACAGGTACTGTGGACATCATTGTGCCACAGGTACTGTGGACACCATTGTGACACAGGTACTGTAGACACCATTGTGACACAGGTACTGTAGACACCATTGTGACACAGGTACTGTAGACATCATTGTGACACAGGTACTGTAGACACCATTGTGACACAGGTACTGTAGACACCATTGTGACACAGGTACTGTAGACACCATTGTGACACAGGTACTGTAGACATCATTGTGACACAGGTACTGTAGACACCATTGTGACACAGGTACTGTAGACACCATTGTGACACAGGTACTGTAGACACCATTGTGACACAGGTACTGTAGACATCATAGTGACACAGGTACTGTAGACACCATTGTGACACAGGTACTGTAGACACCATTGTGACACAGGTACTGTGGACATCATTGTGACACAGGTACTGTAGACATCATGGTGACACAGGTACTGTGGACATCATAGTGACACAGGTACTGTGGACATCATAGTGACACAGGTACTGTGGACATCATTGTGCCACAGGTACTGTAGACACCATTGTGACACAGGTACTGTAGACACCATTGTGACACAGGTACTGTAGACATCATGGTGACACAGGTACTGTAGACATCATTGTGCCACAGGTACTGTAGACACCATTGTGACACAGGTACTGTAGACACCATTGTGACACAGGTACTGTGGACATCATTGTGACACAGGTACTGTAGACATCATGGTGACACAGGTACTGTAGACATCATTGTGACACAGGTACTGTAGACACCATTGTGACACAGGTACTGTAGACACCATTGTGACACAGGTACTGTGGACATCATGGTGACACAGGTACTGTAGACATCATGGTGACACAGGTACTGTGGACATCATTGTGACACAGGTACTGTAGACATCATGGTGACACAGTTACTGTAGACATCATGGGTAGACATCATGGTGACATCCACACTATACTGCTGTTCTTCTTTGTATTCTTATTGTAACTTGGAGACATTTCCACTCATTAGTAAGTTATTCTGAACTGTTTTCTTAGTAAAATTCCAAGGTATGTCCTCCTGATGCTGTTACTCTGACTTGCAGTAAATGTCATGTGGAACAGTTGTTGAATTTCTCTAAATGTGATGTAGAACAGTTGTCGAGTGTAAATGTGATGTAGAACAGTTGATAAGAGTAAATGTGATGTAGAACAGTTGTTGAGTGTAAATGTGATGTAGAGCAGTTGTTGAGTGTAAATGTGATGTAGAGCAGTTGTTGAGTGTAAATGTGATGTAGAACAGTTGTTGAGTGTAAATGTGATGTAGAACAGTTGTTGAGTGTAAATGTGATGTAGAACAGTTGTTGAGTGTAAATGTGATGTAGAGCAGTTGTTGAGTGTAAATGTGATGTAGAACAGTTGTTGAGTGTAAATGTGATGTAGAGCAGTTGTTGAGTGTAAATGTGATGTAGAACAGTTGTTGAGTGTAAATGTGATGTAGAACAGTTGATGAGCATAAATGTGATGTAGAACAGTTGTTGAGCGTAAATGTGATGTAGAACAGTTGTTGAGTGTACATATGATGTAGAACAGTTGTTGAGCGTAAATGTGATGTAGAACAGTTGTTGAGTGTACATATGATGTAGAACAGTTGTTGAGCGTAAATGTGATGTAGAACAGTTGTTGAGTGTAAATGTGATGTAGAACAGTTGTTGAGTGTAAATGTGATGTAGAACAGTTGTTGAGTGTAAATGTGATGTAGAGCAGTTGTTGAGTGTACATATGATGTAGAACAGTTGTTGAGCGTAAATGTGATGTAGAACAGTTGTTGAGTGTACATATGATGTAGAACAGTTGTTGAGTGTAAATGTGATGTAGAACAGTTGATGAGCATAAATGTGATGTAGAACAGTTGTTGAGCGTAAATGTGATGTAGAACAGTTGTTGAGTGTAAATGTGATGTAGAACAGTTGTTGAGTGTAAATGTGATGTAGAGCAGTTGTTGAGTGTAAATGTGATGTAGAACAGTTGTTGAGTGTAAATGTGATGTAGAGCAGTTGTTGAGTGTAA
Source organism: Ridgeia piscesae (assembly GCA_025642075.2). Lineage (NCBI taxonomy): Eukaryota > Metazoa > Annelida > Polychaeta > Sabellida > Siboglinidae > Ridgeia > Ridgeia piscesae. The sequence continues at coordinate 27,748 of JAODUO010002001.1, read as the reverse complement.
ATGTGATGTAGAACAGTTGATGAGCATAAATGTGATGTAGAACAGTTGTTGAGCGTAAATGTGATGTAGAACAGTTGTTGAGCGTAAATGTGATGTAGAACAGTTGTTGAGCGTAAATGTGATGTAGAACAGTTGTTGAGCGTAAATGTGATGTAGAACAGTTGTTGAGCGTAAATGTGATGTAGAACAGTTGTTGAGCGTAAATGTGATGTAGAACAGTTGTTGAGTGTAAATGTGATGTAGAACAGTTGTTGAGTGTAAATGTGATGTAGAGCAGTTGTTGAGTGTACATATGATGTAGAACAGTTGTTGAGCGTAAATGTGATGTAGAACAGTTGTTGAGTGTACATATGATGTAGAACAGTTGTTGAGTGTAAATGTGATGTAGAACAGTTGTTGAGCGTAAATGTGATGTAGAACAGTTGTTGAGCGTAAATGTGATGTAGAACAGTTGTTGAGCGTAAATGTGATGTAGAACAGTTGTTGAGTGTACATATGATGTAGAACAGTTGTTGAGCGTAAATGTGATGTAGAACAGTTGTTGAGTGTACATATGATGTAGAACAGTTGTTGAGCGTAAATGTGATGTAGAACAGTTGTTGAGTGTACATATGATGTAGAACAGTTGTTGAGTGTAAATGTGATGTAGAACAGTTGATGAGCATAAATGTGATGTAGAACAGTTGTTGAGCGTAAATGTGATGTAGAACAGTTGTTGAGTGTACATATGATGTAGAACAGTTGTTGAGCGTAAATGTGATGTAGAACAGTTGTTGAGTGTAAATGTGATGTAGAACAGTTGTTTAGTGTACATATGATGTAGAACAGTTGTTGAGCGTAAATGTGATGTAGAACAGTTGTTGAGCGTAAATGTGATGTAGAACAGTTGTTGAGTGTACATATGATGTAGAACAGTTGTTGAGTGTAAATGTGATGTAGAACAGTTGATGAGCATAAATGTGATGTAGAACAGTTGTTGAGCGTAAATGTGATGTAGAACAGTTGTTGAGTGTAAATGTGATGTAGAACAGTTGTTGAGTGTAAATGTGATGTAGAACAGTTGTTGAGCGTAAATGTGATGTAGAGCAGTTGTTGAGTGTAAATGTGATTTAGAACAGTTGTTTAGTGTACATATGATGTAGAACAGTTGTTGAGCGTAAATGTGATGTAGAACAGTTGTTGAGCGTAAATGTGATGTAGAACAGTTGTTTAGTGTACATATGATGTAGAACAGTTGTTGAGTGTAAATGTGATGTAGAACAGTTGTTGAGCGTAAATGTGATGTAGAACAGTTGTTGAGTGTACATATGATGTAGAACAGTTGTTGAGTGTAAATGTGATGTAGAACAGTTGATGAGCATAAATGTGATGTAGAACAGTTGTTGAGCGTAAATGTGATGTAGAACAGTTGTTGAGTGTAAATGTGATGTAGAACAGTTGTTGAGTGTAAATGTGATGTAGAACAGTTGTTGAGCGTAAATGTGATGTAGAACAGTTGTTGAGCGTAAATGTGATGTAGAACAGTTGTTGAGTGTAAATGTGATGTAGAACAGTTGTTGAGTGTAAATGTGATGTAGAGCAGTTGTTGAGTGTACATATGATGTAGAACAGTTGTTGAGCGTAAATGTGATGTAGAACAGTTGTTGAGTGTACATATGATGTAGAACAGTTGTTGAGTGTAAATGTGATGTAGAACAGTTGATGAGCATAAATGTGATGTAGAACAGTTGTTGAGCGTAAATGTGATGTAGAACAGTTGTTGAGTGTAAATGTGATGTAGAACAGTTGTTGAGTGTAAATGTGATGTAGAGCAGTTGTTGAGTGTAAATGTGATGTAGAGCAGTTGTTGAGTGTAAATGTGATGTAGAACAGTTGTTGAGCGTAAATGTGATGTAGAACAGTTGTTTAGTGTACATATGATGTAGAACAGTTGTTGAGCGTAAATGTGATGTAGAACAGTTGTTGAGTGTAAATGTGATGTAGAACAGTTGTTGAGTGTAAATGTGATGTAGAACAGTTGTTGAGTGTAAATGTGATGTAGAACAGTTGTTGAGTGTACATATGATGTAGAACAGTTGTTGAGCGTAAATGTGATGTAGAACAGTTGTTGAGTGTACATATGATGTAGAACAGTTGTTGAGTGTAAATGTGATGTAGAACAGTTGATGAGCATAAATGTGATGTAGAACAGTTGTTGAGCGTAAATGTGATGTAGAACAGTTGTTGAGTGTACATATGATGTAGAACAGTTGTTGAGCGTAAATGTGATGTAGAACAGTTGTTGAGTGTACATATGATGTAGAACAGTTGTTGAGTGTAAATGTGATGTAGAACAGTTGATGAGCATAAATGTGATGTAGAACAGTTGTTGAGCGTAAATGTGATGTAGAACAGTTGTTGAGTGTACATATGATGTAGAACAGTTGTTGAGCGTAAATGTGATGTAGAACAGTTGTTGAGTGTACATATGATGTAGAACAGTTGTTGAGTGTACATATGATGTAGAACAGTTGTTGAGCGTAAATGTGATGTAGAACAGTTGTTGAGTGTAAATGTGATGTAGAACAGTTGTTGAGTGTAAATGTGATGTAGAGCAGTTGTTGAGTGTAAATGTGATGTAGAGCAGTTGTTGAGTGTAAATGTGATGTAGAGCAGTTGTTGAGTGTAAATGTGATTTAGAACAGTTGAGTGTAAATGTGATGTAGAGCAGTTGTTGAGTGTAAATGTGATGTAGAACAGTTGTTGAGTGTAAATGTGATGTAGAGCAGTTGTTGAGTGTAAATGTGATGTAGAACAGTTGATCAGAGTAAATGTGATGTAGAACAGTTGTTGAGTGTAAATGTGATGTAGAACAGTTGTTTAGTGTACATATGATGTAGAACAGTTGTTGAGCGTAAATGTGATGTAGAACAGTTGTTGAGCGTAAATGTGATGTAGAACAGTTGTTGAGTGTACATATGATGTAGAACAGTTGTTGAGTGTAAATGTGATGTAGAACAGTTGATGAGCATAAATGTGATGTAGAACAGTTGTTGAGCGTAAATGTGATGTAGAACAGTTGTTGAGTGTAAATGTGATGTAGAACAGTTGTTGAGTGTAAATGTGATGTAGAGCAGTTGTTGAGTGTAAATGTGATGTAGAACAGTTGTTGAGTGTAAATGTGATGTAGAGCAGTTGTTGAGTGTAAATGTGATGTAGAGCAGTTGTTGAGTGTAAATGTGATGTAGAACAGTTGATGAGCATAAATGTGATGTAGAACAGTTGTTGAGTGTACATATGATGTAGAACAGTTGTTGAGTGTAAATGTGATGTAGAACAGTTGATGAGCATAAATGTGATGTAGAACAGTTGTTGAGCGTAAATGTGATGTAGAACAGTTGTTGAGTGTAAATGTGATGTAGAACAGTTGTTGAGTGTAAATGTGATGTAGAACAGTTGTTGAGCGTAAATGTGATGTAGAACAGTTGTTGAGCGTAAATGTGATGTAGAACAGTTGTTGAGTGTAAATGTGATGTAGAACAGTTGTTGAGTGTAAATGTGATGTAGAGCAGTTGTTGAGTGTACATATGATGTAGAACAGTTGTTGAGCGTAAATGTGATGTAGAACAGTTGTTGAGTGTACATATGATGTAGAACAGTTGTTGAGTGTAAATGTGATGTAGAACAGTTGATGAGCATAAATGTGATGTAGAACAGTTGTTGAGCGTAAATGTGATGTAGAGCAGTTGTTGAGTGTAAATGTGATGTAGAACAGTTGTTGAGTGTAAATGTGATGTAGAGCAGTTGTTGAGTGTAAATGTGATGTAGAGCAGTTGTTGAGTGTAAATGTGATGTAGAACAGTTGTTGAGCGTAAATGTGATGTAGAACAGTTGTTGAGTGTACATATGATGTAGAACAGTTGTTGAGCGTAAATGTGATGTAGAACAGTTGTTGAGTGTAAATGTGATGTAGAACAGTTGTTGAGTGTAAATGTGATGTAGAACAGTTGTTGAGTGTAAATGTGATGTAGAGCAGTGTTGTTTAGTGTACATATGATGTAGAACAGTTGTTGAGCGTAAATGTGATGTAGAACAGTTGTTGAGTGTACATATGATGTAGAACAGTTGTTGAGTGTAAATGTGATGTAGAACAGTTGATGAGCATAAATGTGATGTAGAACAGTTGTTGAGCGTAAATGTGATGTAGAACAGTTGTTGAGTGTACATATGATGTAGAACAGTTGTTGAGCGTAAATGTGATGTAGAACAGTTGTTGAGTGTACATATGATGTAGAACAGTTGTTGAGTGTAAATGTGATGTAGAACAGTTGATGAGCATAAATGTGATGTAGAACAGTTGTTGAGCGTAAATGTGATGTAGAACAGTTGTTGAGTGTACATATGATGTAGAACAGTTGTTGAGCGTAAATGTGATGTAGAACAGTTGTTGAGTGTACATATGATGTAGAACAGTTGTTGAGTGTACATATGATGTAGAACAGTTGTTGAGCGTAAATGTGATGTAGAACAGTTGTTGAGTGTAAATGTGATGTAGAACAGTTGTTGAGTGTAAATGTGATGTAGAGCAGTTGTTGAGTGTAAATGTGATGTAGAGCAGTTGTTGAGTGTAAATGTGATGTAGAGCAGTTGTTGAGTGTAAATGTGATGTAGAACAGTTGTTGAGTGTAAATGTGATGTAGAGCAGTTGTTGAGTGTAAATGTGATGTAGAACAGTTGTTGAGTGTAAATGTGATGTAGAGCAGTTGTTGAGTGTAAATGTGATGTAGAACAGTTGATCAGAGTAAATGTGATGTAGAACAGTTGTTGAGTGTAAATGTGATGTAGAACAGTTGTTTAGTGTACATATGATGTAGAACAGTTGTTGAGCGTAAATGTGATGTAGAACAGTTGTTGAGCGTAAATGTGATGTAGAACAGTTGTTGAGTGTACATATGATGTAGAACAGTTGTTGAGTGTAAATGTGATGTAGAACAGTTGATGAGCATAAATGTGATGTAGAACAGTTGTTGAGCGTAAATGTGATGTAGAACAGTTGTTGAGTGTAAATGTGATGTAGAACAGTTGTTGAGTGTAAATGTGATGTAGAGCAGTTGTTGAGTGTAAATGTGATGTAGAACAGTTGTTGAGTGTAAATGTGATGTAGAGCAGTTGTTGAGTGTAAATGTGATGTAGAGCAGTTGTTGAGTGTAAATGTGATTTAGAACAGTTGTTTAGTGTACATATGATGTAGAACAGTTGTTGAGCGTAAATGTGATGTAGAACAGTTGTTGAGCGTAAATGTGATGTAGAACAGTTGTTTAGTGTACATATGATGTAGAACAGTTGTTGAGCGTAAATGTGATGTAGAACAGTTGTTGAGCGTAAATGTGATGTAGAACAGTTGTTGAGTGTACATATGATGTAGAACAGTTGTTGAGTGTAAATGTGATGTAGAACAGTTGATGAGCATAAATGTGATGTAGAACAGTTGTTGAGCGTAAATGTGATGTAGAACAGTTGTTGAGTGTAAATGTGATGTAGAACAGTTGTTGAGTGTAAATGTGATGTAGAACAGTTGTTGAGCGTAAATGTGATGTAGAACAGTTGTTGAGCGTAAATGTGATGTAGAACAGTTGTTGAGTGTAAATGTGATGTAGAACAGTTGTTGAGTGTAAATGTGATGTAGAGCAGTTGTTGAGTGTACATATGATGTAGAACAGTTGTTGAGCGTAAATGTGATGTAGAACAGTTGTTGAGTGTACATATGATGTAGAACAGTTGTTGAGTGTAAATGTGATGTAGAACAGTTGATGAGCATAAATGTGATGTAGAACAGTTGTTGAGCGTAAATGTGATGTAGAACAGTTGTTGAGTGTAAATGTGATGTAGAACAGTTGTTGAGTGTAAATGTGATGTAGAGCAGTTGTTGAGTGTAAATGTGATGTAGAACAGTTGTTGAGTGTAAATGTGATGTAGAGCAGTTGTTGAGTGTAAATGTGATGTAGAGCAGTTGTTGAGTGTAAATGTGATGTAGAACAGTTGATGAGCATAAATGTGATGTAGAACAGTTGTTGAGCGTAAATGTGATGTAGAACAGTTGTTGAGTGTACATATGATGTAGAACAGTTGTTGAGCGTAAATGTGATGTAGAACAGTTGTTGAGTGTACATATGATGTAGAACAGTTGTTGAGCGTAAATGTGATGTAGAACAGTTGTTGAGTGTAAATGTGATGTAGAACAGTTGTTGAGTGTAAATGTGATGTAGAACAGTTGTTGAGTGTAAATGTGATGTAGAGCAGTTGTTGAGTGTACATATGATGTAGAACAGTTGTTGAGCGTAAATGTGATGTAGAACAGTTGTTGAGTGTACATATGATGTAGAACAGTTGTTGAGTGTAAATGTGATGTAGAACAGTTGATGAGCATAAATGTGATGTAGAACAGTTGTTGAGCGTAAATGTGATGTAGAACAGTTGTTGAGTGTACATATGATGTAGAACAGTTGTTGAGCGTAAATGTGATGTAGAACAGTTGTTGAGTGTACATATGATGTAGAACAGTTGTTGAGTGTAAATGTGATGTAGAACAGTTGATGAGCATAAATGTGATGTAGAACAGTTGTTGAGCGTAAATGTGATGTAGAACAGTTGTTGAGTGTACATATGATGTAGAACAGTTGTTGAGCGTAAATGTGATGTAGAACAGTTGTTGAGTGTACATATGATGTAGAACAGTTGTTGAGTGTACATATGATGTAGAACAGTTGTTGAGCGTAAATGTGATGTAGAACAGTTGTTGAGTGTAAATGTGATGTAGAACAGTTGTTGAGTGTAAATGTGATGTAGAGCAGTTGTTGAGTGTAAATGTGATGTAGAGCAGTTGTTGAGTGTAAATGTGATGTAGAGCAGTTGTTGAGTGTAAATGTGATTTAGAACAGTTGAGTGTAAATGTGATGTAGAGCAGTTGTTGAGTGTAAATGTGATGTAGAACAGTTGTTGAGTGTAAATGTGATGTAGAGCAGTTGTTGAGTGTAAATGTGATGTAGAACAGTTGATCAGAGTAAATGTGATGTAGAACAGTTGTTGAGTGTAAATGTGATGTAGAACAGTTGTTTAGTGTACATATGATGTAGAACAGTTGTTGAGCGTAAATGTGATGTAGAACAGTTGTTGAGCGTAAATGTGATGTAGAACAGTTGTTGAGTGTACATATGATGTAGAGCAGTTGTTGAGTGTAAATGTGATGTAGAGCAGTTGTTGAGTGTAAATGTGATTTAGAACAGTTGAGTGTAAATGTGATGTAGAGCAGTTGTTGAGTGTAAATGTGATGTAGAACAGTTGTTGAGTGTAAATGTGATGTAGAGCAGTTGTTGAGTGTAAATGTGATGTAGAACAGTTGATCAGAGTAAATGTGATGTAGAACAGTTGTTGAGTGTAAATGTGATGTAGAACAGTTGTTTAGTGTACATATGATGTAGAACAGTTGTTGAGCGTAAATGTGATGTAGAACAGTTGTTGAGCGTAAATGTGATGTAGAACAGTTGTTTAGTGTACATATGATGTAGAACAGTTGTTGAGTGTAAATGTGATGTAGAACAGTTGATGAGCATAAATGTGATGTAGAACAGTTGTTGAGCGTAAATGTGATGTAGAACAGTTGTTGAGTGTAAATGTGATGTAGAACAGTTGTTGAGTGTAAATGTGATGTAGAGCAGTTGTTGAGTGTAAATGTGATGTAGAACAGTTGTTGAGTGTAAATGTGATGTAGAGCAGTTGTTGAGTGTAAATGTGATGTAGAGCAGTTGTTGAGTGTAAATGTGATGTAGAACAGTTGATGAGCATAAATGTGATGTAGAGCAGTTGTTGAGTGTAAATGTGATGTAGAGCAGTTGTTGAGTGTAAATGTGATTTAGAACAGTTGTTTAGTGTACATATGATGTAGAACAGTTGTTGAGCGTAAATGTGATGTAGAACAGTTGTTGAGCGTAAATGTGATGTAGAACAGTTGTTTAGTGTACATATGATGTAGAACAGTTGTTGAGCGTAAATGTGATGTAGAACAGTTGTTGAGCGTAAATGTGATGTAGAACAGTTGTTGAGTGTACATATGATGTAGAACAGTTGTTGAGTGTAAATGTGATGTAGAACAGTTGTTGAGTGTAAATGTGATGTAGAACAGTTGTTGAGTGTAAATGTGATGTAGAACAGTTGTTGAGCGTAAATGTGATGTAGAACAGTTGTTGAGCGTAAATGTGATGTAGAACAGTTGTTGAGTGTAAATGTGATGTAGAACAGTTGTTGAGTGTAAATGTGATGTAGAGCAGTTGTTGAGTGTACATATGATGTAGAACAGTTGTTGAGCGTAAATGTGATGTAGAACAGTTGTTGAGTGTACATATGATGTAGAACAGTTGTTGAGTGTAAATGTGATGTAGAACAGTTGATGAGCATAAATGTGATGTAGAACAGTTGTTGAGCGTAAATGTGATGTAGAACAGTTGTTGAGTGTAAATGTGATGTAGAACAGTTGTTGAGTGTAAATGTGATGTAGAGCAGTTGTTGAGTGTAAATGTGATGTAGAACAGTTGTTGAGTGTAAATGTGATGTAGAGCAGTTGTTGAGTGTAAATGTGATGTAGAGCAGTTGTTGAGTGTAAATGTGATGTAGAACAGTTGATGAGCATAAATGTGATGTAGAACAGTTGTTGAGCGTAAATGTGATGTAGAACAGTTGTTGAGTGTACATATGATGTAGAACAGTTGTTGAGCGTAAATGTGATGTAGAACAGTTGTTGAGTGTACATATGATGTAGAACAGTTGTTGAGCGTAAATGTGATGTAGAACAGTTGTTGAGTGTAAATGTGATGTAGAACAGTTGTTGAGTGTAAATGTGATGTAGAACAGTTGTTGAGTGTAAATGTGATGTAGAGCAGTTGTTGAGTGTACATATGATGTAGAACAGTTGTTGAGCGTAAATGTGATGTAGAACAGTTGTTGAGTGTACATATGATGTAGAACAGTTGTTGAGTGTAAATGTGATGTAGAACAGTTGATGAGCATAAATGTGATGTAGAACAGTTGTTGAGCGTAAATGTGATGTAGAACAGTTGTTGAGTGTACATATGATGTAGAACAGTTGTTGAGCGTAAATGTGATGTAGAACAGTTGTTGAGTGTACATATGATGTAGAACAGTTGTTGAGTGTAAATGTGATGTAGAACAGTTGATGAGCATAAATGTGATGTAGAACAGTTGTTGAGCGTAAATGTGATGTAGAACAGTTGTTGAGTGTACATATGATGTAGAACAGTTGTTGAGCGTAAATGTGATGTAGAACAGTTGTTGAGTGTACATATGATGTAGAACAGTTGTTGAGTGTACATATGATGTAGAACAGTTGTTGAGCGTAAATGTGATGTAGAACAGTTGTTGAGTGTAAATGTGATGTAGAACAGTTGTTGAGTGTAAATGTGATGTAGAGCAGTTGTTGAGTGTAAATGTGATGTAGAGCAGTTGTTGAGTGTAAATGTGATGTAGAGCAGTTGTTGAGTGTAAATGTGATTTAGAACAGTTGAGTGTAAATGTGATGTAGAGCAGTTGTTGAGTGTAAATGTGATGTAGAACAGTTGTTGAGTGTAAATGTGATGTAGAGCAGTTGTTGAGTGTAAATGTGATGTAGAACAGTTGATCAGAGTAAATGTGATGTAGAACAGTTGTTGAGTGTAAATGTGATGTAGAACAGTTGTTTAGTGTACATATGATGTAGAACAGTTGTTGAGCGTAAATGTGATGTAGAACAGTTGTTGAGCGTAAATGTGATGTAGAACAGTTGTTGAGTGTACATATGATGTAGAACAGTTGTTGAGTGTAAATGTGATGTAGAACAGTTGATGAGCATAAATGTGATGTAGAACAGTTGTTGAGCGTAAATGTGATGTAGAACAGTTGTTGAGTGTAAATGTGATGTAGAACAGTTGTTGAGTGTAAATGTGATGTAGAGCAGTTGTTGAGTGTAAATGTGATGTAGAACAGTTGTTGAGTGTAAATGTGATGTAGAGCAGTTGTTGAGTGTAAATGTGATGTAGAACAGTTGTTGAGTGTAAATGTGATGTAGAACAGTTGATGAGCATAAATGTGATGTAGAACAGTTGTTGAGTGTAAATGTGATGTAGAACAGTTGTTGAGTGTACATATGATGTAGAACAGTTGTTGAGCGTAAATGTGATGTAGAACAGTTGTTGAGTGTACATATGATGTAGAACAGTTGTTGAGCGTAAATGTGATGTAGAACAGTTGTTGAGTGTAAATGTGATGTAGAACAGTTGTTGAGTGTAAATGTGATGTAGAACAGTTGTTGAGCGTAAATGTGATGTAGAACAGTTGTTGAGCGTAAATGTGATGTAGAACAGTTGTTGAGTGTACATATGATGTAGAACAGTTGTTGAGTGTAAATGTGATGTAGAACAGTTGATGAGCATAAATGTGATGTAGAACAGTTGTTGAGCGTAAATGTGATGTAGAACAGTTGTTGAGTGTAAATGTGATGTAGAACAGTTGTTGAGTGTAAATGTGATGTAGAGCAGTTGTTGAGTGTAAATGTGATGTAGAACAGTTGTTGAGTGTAAATGTGATGTAGAGCAGTTGTTGAGTGTAAATGTGATGTAGAGCAGTTGTTGAGTGTAAAATGTGATTTAGAACAACAGTTGAGTGTAAATGTGATGTGGAGCAGTTATTGATGTTAATGTGATGTGACTTAGTTGTAAAATTAAATATGATGTAGGCAGTCAGTTTGGTAAGTGTAAATATGATGTCTGAATAATGATCAGAGTAAATGTGATGTAGAACAGTTGTTGAGTGTAAATGTGATGTAGAACAGTTGTTTAGTGTACATATGATGTAGAACAGTTGTTGAGCGTAAATGTGATGTAGAACAGTTGTTGAGCGTAAATGTGATGTAGAACAGTTGTTGAGTGTACATATGATGTAGAACAGTTGTTGAGTGTAAATGTGATGTAGAACAGTTGTTGAGTGTAAATGTGATGTAGAGCAGTTGTTGAGTGTAAATGTGATGTAGAACAGTTGATCAGAGTAAATGTGATGTAGAACAGTTGTTGAGCGTAAATGTGATGTAGAACAGTTGTTGAGTGTACATATGATGTAGAACAGTTGTTGAGCGTAAATGTGATGTAGAACAGTTGTTGAGTGTAAATGTGATGTAGAGCAGTTGTTGAGTGTAAATGTGATGTAGAGCAGTTGTTGAGTGTAAATGTGATGTAGAGCAGTTGTTGAGTGTAAATGTGATGTAGAACAGTTGTTGAGTGTAAATGTGATGTAGAACAGTTGTTGAGTGTAAATGTGATGTAGAGCAGTTGTTGAGTGTAAATGTGTGACTGTCCTGTTCAGGTGATGTCACAGATGGAGTAGCAGTGTAGAGTGAAGATGTGCATGAGACATTGTTGAGTGTAATGTGATGTAGAACAGTTGTGGTACATTGTGTAGACAGTTGTATGAGTCCAAGATGTGGTAGCAGTGTGTGTGTGGTGTACATGCTGGTAGAACAGTTGTTGAGTGTAAATGTGATGTAGAACAGTTGTTGAGTGTAAATGTGATGTAGAGCAGTTGTTGAGTGTAAATGGTAGCAGTGTGTGTGTGATGTGGTCCATAGAGGTAGCAGGTAAGTGTGATAGACTGGGTAATGGTGTCCATGACTGTGGTAGCAGTGTGTGTTTTATGGTGTCCATAGACTGGGGTAGCAGTGTGTGTGTATGGGTCCATAGACTGGATAGCAGTGTGTGTGTGTGTGGTGCCATAGACTGGGGTAGCAGTGTGTGTGTGTATGGGTCCATAGACTGTGGTAGCAGTGTGTGTGTGTATGGGTCCATAGACTGGGGTAGCAGTGTGTGTGTATATGGGTCCATAGACTGGGGTAGCATGTGTGTGTATGGGTCCATTGACTGGGGTAGCAGTGTGTGTGTGATGGTCCATAGACTGGGGTAGCAGTGTGTGTGTATGGGTCCATAGACTGGGGTAGCAGTGTGTGTGTATGGGTCCATAGACTGTGGTAGCAGTGTGTGTGTATGGGTCCATAGACTGTGGTAGCAGTGTGTGTGTGTATGGGTCCATAGACTGGGGTAGCAGTGTGTGTGTGTATGGGTCCATAGACTGGGGTAGCAGTGTGTGTGTGTATGGGTCCATAGACTGGGGTAGCAGTGTGTGTGTGTATGGGTCCATAGACTGGGGTAGCAGTGTGTGTGTGTATGGGTCCATAGACTGGGGTAGCAGTGTGTGTGTATGGGTCCATAGACTGGGGTAGCAGTGTGTGTGTGGGTCCACAGACTGGGGTAGCAGTGTGTGTGTGTGTGGGCCATAGACTGGGGTAGCAGTGTGTGTGGGCCCATAGACTGGGGTAGCAGTGTGTATGTATGGGCCCACAGACTGGGGTAGCAGTGTGTGTGTGTATGGGTCCACAGACTGGGGTAGCAGTGTGTGTGTGGGTCCATAGACTGGGGTAGCAGTGTGTGTGTGGGTCCATAGACTGGGGTAGCAGTGTGTGTGTTGGGTCCACAGACTGGGGTAGCAGTGTGTGTGTGGGTCCATAGACTGGGGTAGCAGTGTGTGTGTGGGTCCATAGACTGGGGTAGCAGTGTGTGTGTATGGGTCCACAGACTGGGGTAGCAGTGTGTGTGTGGGTCCATAGACTGGGGTAGCAGTGTGTGTGTGGGTCCATAGACTGGGGTAGCAGTGTGTGTGTATGGGCCCACAGACTGGGGTAGCAGTGTGTGTATGGGCCCACAGACTGGGGTAGCAGTGTGTGTGGGCCCATAGACTGTGGTAGCAGTGTGTGTGGGGGGCCCCTTGGACTGGGGTAGCAGTGTGTGTGTGGGGCCCCATGGACTGGGGTGAATGTGTGTCTAAGGGGCAAGGGTTCTGGGTAAGTCAAGGGTGACCATCTGTGGAATGTGTTGGGGCTCATGTGATCCGTTTGGACGTCTCAGTTGGTGGATGCAGTTGTGGTCATAAAGCAACATCTGTAACGGTAAACGAGATACACACCTGTTGAACCATGTCATTAGTTAACAGCACAGATTAGTGAACGTGTCGGTGCGTTGTAATTCTTTCTAGTAGTTTTCTTCAGATGAAATATCAAATACATTTTATGAGAACCTCAACAACATGCAGTGGTGTGTGGAAACATGCAGTGGTGTGTGGAAACATGCAGCGGTGTGTGGAAACACGCCTTCAAGACATTGTACAACACTACATTGCAGTTAGATACATGCAAACATATCTTACATACACTTTGTTGTATTAAAAATTGTAAAAATCACACATTGGATGTCATTTGATTCTGCTCATTTTACTTGACTATCACTTGTAAAAATCACAAAATCAAGTGACGTACGATTACGATAGGGTGGTAGACATTTTACCACTATATTTGCATTCTATATATTTATATCCATAAAAATAAATGTGTATGACTACAGTTAAACTACAGAATATCTCTTATGAACAGTAAAACATCAGTTGCACAATCGAAGAAAATTCTAAGAAACTAATACTAAATACTGTAGAGACAATAATGTCTATAAAATGTCTTCTTCTGATTTCCTACAGAAGAGAGACACAGGTGAAACGAACATATAACAGTTCACCGTGTTATGTTTGTCATTGCAGCAATGTGCTGACTCAAGTGCCAGTGTGGATCTCTCTGACTGTGACATCACTGTGGTGACAGGAGCGAGGACAGAGGGGAAGGAAGGCACAGCCAGGGGGGCGGGTGTGGGGGTGATGGGCAAAATACTCGACTTCAAACAACGGAGGCAACAGAGAGCAGCTGTGGGTGGGTGGACGGACATGTGTAAAGTGGCTGTTTGTTCTATCTGACAAGTATAACTTATAGTGTGACTGTTCTGCCTGACAAGTATCTATCAGCTATAATTTGTATTGTGAAGTTTGTTCCATCTGACAAGTAGAATTTGTAGTATGACTGTTTGTTCCATCTGACAAGTAGAATTTGTAGTATGACTGTTTGTTCCATCTGACAAGTAGAATTTGTAGTATGACTGTTTGTTCCATCTGACAAGTAGAATTTGTAGTATGACTGTTTGTTCCATCTGACAAGTAGAATTTGTAGTATGACTGTTTGTTCCATCTGACAAGTAGAATTTGTAGTATGACTGTTTGTTCCATCTGACAAGTAGAATTTGTAGTATGACTGTTTGTTCCATCTGACAAGTAGAATTTGTAGTATGACTGTTTGTTCCATCTGACAAGTAGAATTTGTAGTATGACTGTTTGTTCCATCTGACAAGTAGAATTTGTAGTTTTGACTAGTTTGTTTCTTTTCATCTGACAAGTAGAATTTGTAGTATGACTGTTTGTTCCATCTGACAAGTAGAATTTGTAGTATGACTGTTTGTTCCATCTGACAAGTAGAATTTGTAGTATGACTATTTGTTCCATCTGACAAGTAGAATTTGTTGTATGACTGTTTGTTCCATCTGACAAGTAGAATTTGTAGTATGACTGTTTGTTCCATCTGACAAGTAGAAGTTATATTGTCACTTTGTTCCATCTGACAAGTAGAATTTGTAGTATGACTGTTTGTTCCATCTGACAAGTAGAATTTGTAGTATGACTATTTGTTCCATCTGACAAGTAGAATTTGTAGTATGACTGTTTGTTCCATCTGACAAGTAGAATTTGTAGTATGACTGTTTGTTCCATCTGACAAGTAGAAGTTATGTTGTCACTTTGTTCCATCTGACAAGTAGAACTTGTATTGTGACTGTTTGTTCCATCTGACAAGTAGAACTTGTATTGTGACTGTTTGTTTCAGGCAGTTGCATTGGCTGCAATGTCAACTTCTCCACGATACTAAAGAGACGGGTAAGTGTGTTGGGTAAGTGTGTTGTGGTGTGTTCTAATGTCTTAGTCTTAAAGTTTATTTGAATTGTATTGAAGTGTGTGCTGTCGTGTTCGTGTCTCTGTGTCAAACCTGTCAACAGCCACACAGTGAGCAGGGAATTATCTAACATCTCCAACAACACAATTACATCTGACTGGATAGATTTCAACAAACCTGGAAGTCTGAAACATTGCACCATGTTTGACAGTTTAACCAGCCCAGCTGTCCGGTGTAACTTATGAAAAGAATTGCTATACAGAGACGGCTGATTTGGGTATGTTCATTATGTGCAACCAGAATACCACCAGAAATTGCATCGGCCATTACATTATGTATATAAAGTAATCAGTATCTTGTAATAATTCACCAGATACAACTGCCCTTTCTCCTAGAACTACCTAGAACTACCATCATGTGAATCTTTGAACTGCCTAGTAGTGGGTTCCATGTGAATCTTTGAACTACCTTGAAGGGGTACCATATGTGTATCTTTGAACTACCTAGGGGGAAAACTGTGTGAATCTTTGAACTACCTAATGGGGGACACCATGTGAATCTTTGAACTACCTAATGGGGGACACCATGTGAATCTTTGAACTACCTAATGGGGGACACTGTGTGAATGTGAACTACCTAATAGGAGACACCATGTGTATCTTTGAACTACCTAATAGGAGACACCGTGTGAATCTTTGAACTACCTAATGGGGGACACCATGTGAATCTTTGAACAACCTAATAGGAGACACCGTGTGAATCTTTGAACTACCTAATAGGAGACACCATGTGTATCTTTGAACTACCTAATAGGAGACACCGTGTGAATCTTTGAACTACCTAATAGGGGACACCATGTGAATCTTTGAACAACCTAATAGGAGACACCGTGTGAATCTTTGAACAACCTAATAGGAGACACCATGTGTATCTTTGAACTACCTAATAGGAGACACCATGTGAATCTTTGAACTACCTAATAGGAGACACCATGTGAATCTTTGAACAACCTAATAGGAGACACCATGTGAATCTTTGAACTACCTAATAGGAGACACCGTGTGAATCTTTGAACTACCTAATAGGGGACACCATGTGAATCTTTGAACAACCTAATAGGAGACACCGTGTGAATCTTTGAACTACCTAATGGGGGACACCATGTGAATCTTTGAACAACCTAATAGGAGACACCGTGTGAATCTTTGAACTACCTAATGAAGGAGACTACCATAGTGTATCTTTGAACTACCTAATGGGACACTGTGTATCTTTGAACTACCTAATGGGACACCTGTGAATCTTTGAACTACCTAATAGGAGACACCATGTGAATCTTTGAACAACCTAATAGGAGACACCATGTGTATCTTTGAACTACCTAATAGGAGACACCGTGTGAATCTTTGAACTACCTAATAGGGGACACCATGTGAATCTTTGAACAACCTAATAGGAGACACCATGTGAATCTTTGAACAACCTAATAGGAGACACCATGTGAATCTTTGAACTACCTAATAGGAGACACCTGTGAATCTTTGAACTACCTAATAGGGACACCTGTGAATCTTTGAACACCTAATAGGGACACCTGTGAATCTTTGAACAACCTAATAGGGACACCTGTGAATCTTTGAACAACCTAATAGGAGACACCGTGTGAATCTTTGAACTACCTAATGGGAAGGGAAAAGGACACCATGTGAATCTTTGAACAACCTAATAGGAGACACCGTGTGAATCTTTGAACTACCTAATGGGGGACACCATGTGAATCTTTGAACAACCTAATAGGAGACACCGTGTGAATCTTTGAACTACCTAATGGGGACACCATGTGAATCTTTGAACAACCTAATAGGAGACACCGTGTGAATCTTTGAACAACCTAATAGGAGACACCATGTGTATCTTTGAACTACCTAATAGGAGACACCGTGTGAATCTTTGAACTACCTAATAGGAGACACCATGTGAATCTTTGAACAACCTAATAGGAGACACCATGTGTATCTTTGAACTACCTAATAGGAGACACCGTGTGAATCTTTGAACTACCTAATAGGGGACACCATGTGAATCTTTGAACAACCTAATAGGAGACACCGTGTGAATCTTTGAACTACCTAATGGGGGACACCATGTGAATCTTTGAACAACCTAATAGGGGACACCGTGTGAATCTTTGAACTACCTAATAGGGGACACCATGTGAATCTTTGAACAACCTAATAGGAGACACCGTGTGAATCTTTGAACTACCTAATGGGGGACACCATGTGAATCTTTGAACAACCTAATAGGAGACACCGTGTGAATCTTTGAACTACCTAATAGGGGACACCATGTGAATCTTTGAACAACCTAATAGGAGACACCGTGTGAATCTTTGAACTACCTAATGGGGGACACTGTGTGAATGTGAACTACATAATGAAACGTGTGAATCCTTCAACTATGTAGCATGTTTAGAAGCAAGTAAGTAGTATCTTCATTGAGGTAAACACGTGTCCATCTTGTGTGTTGCATTTGTCCAGTTTCTCTCTACACTAAACGTGTTTGTCTTTGACCAGTCAGTTCTGACCCGTTGTTTTGCAGCACAAGTGCAGCAACTGTGGAAACTTCTTCTGTGGTCAATGCTGCTCCTGCCGCGTGCCCAAGTCACTGCTCGGAGTCACTGGTGGGTCTTCGTGTCATCATGTTAGGTTGTCAAAGTCACTGCTCGGAGTCACTGGTGGGTCCTCGTGTCATCATGTTAGCTTGTCAAAGTCACTGGGAGTCACTGGTGGGTCCTCGTGTCATCATGTTAGGTTGTCAATCACGCTAGGATCACTGGTGGGTCCTCGTGTATCATGTAGGTTGTCAAGTCACGCTAGGAGTCACTGGTGGTCTTACTTCATCATGTTGGAATTGTCAAATCACTGCTCAGAGTCACTGGTAGGTCCTCGTGTCATCTGGTTGTCAAAGTCACTAACTCGGAGTCACTGGTGAGTCTCATTGACTACCATAATGGAGCACGGGGTCATCGTGTCATCTGTTGCAAAGTCACCTCGGAGTCACCATGGTGGGTCTTCGAAGCTAACATAGGAGCACTGCCTGTGTCTTGTGGAAGTCACTGCTCGGAGTCACTGGTGGGTCCTCGTGTCATCATGTTAGCTTGTCAAAGTCACAGCTCGGAGTCACTGGTGGGTCCTCGTGTCATCATGTTAGGTTGTCAAAGTCACTGCTGGAGTCACGGTGGGCCCGTGTCATCTTTAGCTTGCAAAGTCTACGCTCGGAGTCACTGGTGGGTCTCTCTCATGTGTTGTCTTTGACAGCTCAGATTCTGACCGTTGTTTTGCAACAGTCACTGTTCTCATGGTGGGTCACTCTGTCATCTGCGGTTGCAAGTCACTGCTCGGAGTCACTGGTGGGTCTTCGTGTCATCATGTTAGGTTGTCAAAGTCACTGCTCGGAGTCACTGGTGGGTCCTCGTGTCATCATGTTAGCTTGTCAAAGTCACAGCTCGGAGTCACTGGTGGGTCCTCGTGTCATCATGTTAGGTTGTCAAAGTCACTGCTCGGAGTCACTGGTGGGTCCTCGTGTCATCATGTTAGCTTGTCAAAGTCACAGCTCGGAGTCACTGGTGGGTCCTCGTGTCATCATGTTAGTTGTCAAAGTCACTGGGCATCCGTGAAGTCTTGAACACCTGGATAGGGGTCCTCGTGTCATCATGTTAGGTTGTCAAAGTCACAGCTCGGAGTCACTGGTGGGTCCTCGTGTCATCATGTTAGCTTGTCAAAGTCACAGCTCGGAGTCACTGGTGGGTCCTCGTGTCATCATGTTAGGTTGTCAAAGTCACTGCTCGGAGTCACTGGTGGGTCCTCGTGTCATCATGTTAGCTTGTCAAAGTCACAGCTCGGAGTCACTGGTGGGTCATCGTGTCATCATGTTAGCTTGTCAAAGTCACAGCTCGGAGTCACTGGTGGGTCCTCGTGTCATCATGTTAGCTTGTCAAAGTCACTGTTCGGAGTCACTGGTGGGTCCTTGTGTCATCATGTTAGGTTGTCAAAGTCACTGCTTGGAGTCACTGGTGGGTCCTCGTGTCATCATGTTAGTTGTCAAAGTCACTGCTCAGAGTCACTGGTGGGTCCTCGTGTCATCATGTTAGGTTGTCAAAGTCACTGCTCGGAGTCACTGGTGGGTCCTCGTGTCATCATGTTAGCTTGTCAAAGTCACTGCTCGGAGTCACTGGTGGGTCATCGTGTCATCATGTTAGGTTGTCAAAGTCACTGCTCGGAGTCACTGGTGGGTCCTCGTGTCATCATGTTAGCTTGTCAAAGTCACTGCTCGGAGTCACTGGTGGGTCCTCGTGTCATCATGTTAGCTTGTCAAAGTCACTGCTCGGAGTCACTGGTGGGTCCTCGTGTCATCATGTTAGCTTGTCAAAGTCACTGCTCGGAGTCACTGGTGGGTCCTCTGTCATCATGTTAGTTGTCAAAGTCACTGCTCGGAGTCACTGGTGGGTCCTCGTGTCATCATGTTAGCTTGTCAAAGTCACAGCTCGGAGTCACTGGTGGGTCCTCGTGTCATCATGTTAGGTTGTCAAAGTCACTGCTCGGAGTCACTGGTGGGTCCTCGTGTCATCATGTTAGCTTGTCAAAGTCACTGCTCGGAGTCACTGGTGGGTCCTCGTGTCATCATGTTAGCTTGTCAAAGTCACTGCTCGGAGTCACTGGTGGGTCCTCGTGTCATCATGTTAGCTTGTCAAAGTCACTGCTCGGAGTCACTGGTGGGTCCTCGTGTCATCATGTTAGGTTGTCAAAGTCACTGCTCGGAGTCACTGGTGGGTCCTCGTGTCATCATGTTAGCTTGTCAAAGTCACTGCTCGGAGTCACTGGTGGGTCATCGTGTCATCATGTTAGGTTGTCAAAGTCACTGCTCGGAGTCACTGGTGGGTCCTCGTGTCATCATGTTAGCTTGTCAAAGTCACTGCTCGGAGTCACTGGTGGGTCCTCGTGTCATCATGTTAGGTTGTCAAAGTCACTGCTCGGAGTCACTGGTGGGTCCTCGTGTCATCATGTTAGCTTGTCAAAGTCACTGCTCGGAGTCACTGGTGGGTCCTCGATGTCATCATGTTAGCTTGTCAAAGTCACTGCTCGGAGTCACTGGTGGGTCCTCGTGTCATCATGTTAGGTTGTCAAAGTCACTGCTCGGAGTCACTGGTGGGTCATCGTGTCATCATGTTAGGTTGTCAAAGTCACTGCTCGGAGTCACTGGTGGGTCTCGTGTCATCATGTTAGGTTGTCAAAGTCACTGCTTGGAGTCACTGGTGGGTCCTCGTGTCATCATGTTAGCTTGTCAAAGTCACTGCTCGGAGTCACTGGTGGGTCCTCGTGTCATCATGTTAGGTTGTCAAAGTCACTGCTCGGAGTCACTGGTGGGTCATCGTGTCATCATGTTAGGTTGTCAAAGTCACTGCTCGGAGTCACTGGTGGGTCCTCGTGTCATCATGTTAGCTTGTCAAAGTCACTGCTCGGAGTCACTGGTGGGTCATCGTGTCATCATGTTAGGTTGTCAAAGTCACTGCTCGGAGTCACTGATGGGTCCTCATGTCATCATGTTAGTTTGTCAAAGTCACTGCTCGGAGTCACTGGTAGGTCCTCATGTCATCATGTTAGCATGTCAAAGTCACTGCTCGGAGTCACTGGTGGGTCCTCGAGTCATCATGTTAGGTTGTCAAAGTCACTGCTCGGAGTCACTGGTGGGTCATCATGTCATCATGTTAGGTTGTCAAAGTCACTGCTCGGAGTCACTGATGGGTCATCGTGTCATCATGTTAGGTTGTCAAAGTCACTGCTTGGAGTCACTGATGGGTCATCGTGTCATCATTTCTATGTTGTCAAAGTCACTGCTCAGAGTCACTGATGGGTCATCGTGTCATCATGTTAGGTTGTCAAAGTCACTGCTCGGAGTCACTGGTTGGTCCTCATGTCATCATGTTAGGTTGTCAAAGTCACTGCTCAGAGTCACTGGTGAGTCCTCGTGTCATCATGTTAGCATGTCAAAGTCACTGCTCGGAGTCACTGGTGAGTCCTCGTGTCATCATGTTAGCTTGTCAAAGTCACTGCTTGATGTCACTGGTGGGTCATCGTGTCATCATGTTAGGTTGTCAAAGTCACTGCTCGGAGTCACTGGTGGGTCCTCATGTCATCATGTTAGCATGTCAAAGTCACTGCTCGGAGTCACTGGTGGGTCCTCGAGTCATCATGTTAGGTTGTCAAAGTCACTGCTCGGAGTCACTGGTGGGTCCTCATGTCATCATGTTAGCTTGTCAAAGTCACTGCTCGGAGTCACTGTTGGGTCCTCATGTCATCATGTTAGCATGTCAAAGTCACTGCTCGGAGTCACTGGTGGGTCCTCGAGTCATCATGTTAGCTTGTCAAAGTCACTGCTCGGAGTCACTGGTGGGTCCTCGAGTCATCATGTTAGGTTGTCAAAGTCACTGCTCGGAGTCACTGGTGGGTCCTCATGTCATCATGTTAGCTTGTCAAAGTCACTGCTTGGAGTCACTGGTGGGTCCTCGAGTCATCATGTTAGCATGTCAAAGTCACTGCTCGGAGTCACTGGTGGGTCCTCGAGTCATCATGTTAGCTTGTCAAAGTCACTGCTCGGAGTCACTGGTGGGTCCTCGAGTCATCATGTTAGCATGTCAAAGTCACTGCTCGGAGTCACTGGTGGGTCCTCGTGTCATCATGTTAGCATGTCAAAGTCACTGCTCGGAGTCACTGGTGGGTCCTCATGTCATCATGTTAGCATGTCAAAGTCACTGCTCGGAGTCACTGGTGGGTCCTCGAGTCATCATGTTAGGTTGTCAAAGTCACTGCTCGGAGTCACTGGTGGGTCCTCGAGTCATCATGTTAGCTTGTCAAAGTCACTGCTCGGAGTCACTGGTGGGTCCTCGAGTCATCATGTTAGGTTGTCAAAGTCACTGCTCGGAGTCACTGGTGGGTCCTCATGTCATCATGTTAGCTTGTCAAAGTCACTGCTCGGAGTCACTGGTGGGTCCTCATGTCATCATGTTAGCTTGTCAAAGTCACTGCTCGGAGTCACTGGTGGGTCCTCGAGTCATCATGTTAGCTTGTCAAAGTCACTGCTCGGAGTCACTGGTGGGTCCTCGAGTCATCATGTTAGGTTGTCAAAGTCACTGCTCGGAGTCACTGGTGGGTCCTCATGTCATCATGTTAGCATGTCAAAGTCACTGCTCGGAGTCACTGGTGGGTCCTCGAGTCATCATGTTAGGTTGTCAAAGTCACTGCTCGGAGTCACTCGTGGGACCTCGTGTCATCATGTTAGGTTGTCAAAGTCACTGCTCAGAGTCACTGGTGGGTCCTCGTGTCATCATGTTAGCTTGTCAAAGTCACTGCTCGGAGTCACTGGTGGGTCCTCATGTCATCATGTTAGGTTGTCAAAGTCACTGCTCGGAGTCACTGGTGGGTCCTCGTGTCATCATGTTAGGTTGTCAAAGTCACTGCTCGGAGTCACTGGTGGGTCCTCGTGTCATCATGTTAGCATGTCAAAGTCACTGCTTGGAGTCACTGGTGGGTCCTCATGTCATCATGTTAGGTTGTCAAAGTCACTGCTCGGAGTCACTGGTGGGTCTTCATGTCATCATGTTAGGTTGTCAAAGTCACTGCTCGGAGTCACTGGTGGGTCCTCGTGTCATCATGTTAGGTTGTCAAAGTCACTGCTCGGAATCACTGGTGGGTCCTCGTGTCAACATGTTAGCATGTCAAAGTCACTGCTCGGAGTCACTGGTGGGTCCTCATGTCATCATGTTAGGTTGTCAAAGTCACTGCTCAGAGTCACTGGTGGCTCCTCGTGTCATCATGTCAGGTTTTTTTCAATGGTGTCATATGAAAAAGAATCCTGGTCAAATTGCACTGCAGTAAAATGGGATGTAGAAATGACTACCAAAGCAGCGTCAGAAATTAAGGACTGTCCGTTAGTCCGAGACTACCAGATTTTGCCACAGACTAGTAAATATTACAACTTGGTAATCCGGTGGACTACTGAATTCATCAGAATTTTCAGTGGCACCATCTCGTGTTACAAAAGTTGATAATTTATAATTGAAACACACCGCTATTATGCAAATTTATCGTAAGAACAGCATCATGTATTATCGGCAGGGCTCGACATTGGCACTGGCCCAATGTGTGTGTTAAAGCTGTCATGCCATTTCGGGCCACCAGTTTTTTATTTAATATCAAGTGGTTTCAACCCCCTACTGACCACCGTCAACGTTTCCGTAACCCGACCCTTCACAGAAAAATAGAACGACCTTAATAACATAAGTCTATTTATTAACGTTCATTTTGTTACATTTTATCTATACCTTGTGCGTACACAAATATTTCCATGTACTGTGGAAGTCATATTTTGTAAACGCCTGCGTGATTGGCAAATGGCAGGAATCACTCGCTATTCACCCAATCAGCGATCTTGTTACATGTTGCCGATGCTTATTGGTGGTATGTGATGTCATTGTTGTCTGCATAATAAAACGCTAGTTCACATTCCGTAATGGAAAGACATCTACGTAATTATACTGTGAAACGTTTGATAGTGTTGCAAAAAAACATTCCTGCAGCGGTGGATTTTGTAAAACAATCTTGGAAGAAAGAGGGCTAGTGGTTTGGACAGCGTTCACACTGTCACCAGCGCATGTGAGCTCTCGACCTTGCACACAGATGCTATGTTTACATAGTCATAGGCTAGCCTGTCATTAAATGGGGCATGGGTTACCCCCCCGGTATTTGCGTTCTAATGCAAATTTATCATGGTATCGCATGTCTGATTCTGCAGTAATAGTTTTCAGGCACAACCAACACTAAGAAATATTTTTCATGACACACAGCTATAGTTTAAAGCCCCAACCATGTCAAAACAGTCAAAGTCATGAGTTCGACTTTGCTGACTTTGCTTTAGTCTCAATGCAATTATACAAAACCAACTATTAATAGAAAGTGTCAATGAATAAATCAATTGTTAATATAAAATATGAAAAAGTTTTTTATAATATCCGAGCTCATAACATGGCCTACAATAATAAATAATATTGTACTTTTACTTTTTTGTTTTATATTATTTTTCAAATTTAAACTGACTTTATTATGTGATATGTAGAAGAGACACAACACTGACAGAAGACGTTGACTGTTGTCATTGAGGTTGATATTTAATTTCTCGTAATATGTAGTAATCCATGTAACAGTCTATAAATAAATGTGATAAAATTGTATAGTGTGAACATTGCCTCAGATTTTATATTAGCAGACTGATATCACAATTAAAACATTTCATTTAATGTCGAGTTCACTCTTTTTATTGTTGCAATCTGAAAAATTTACATTATAAAAACACATGCAACATAAGAACTTCAGAAAGTCTTCATGATGTCACTCTTGTCGAAACTTGGTCTTCTAAAGCGATGGGCACCTCGGTAGCAGCATATTTTGTTTACAATATTCGGGCCAGTAACTTTTTTGGGGTCCAGTAACTTTTGAAATCTGCTGCCCCCCCAGGCCAATGGATACAAAAGCTTAATGTCAAGGCCTGTATCGTGTAGAGTGGGACAGTGATGCCAGTTATGACGAGTACTTGGATGGTGCAGATTGAGAGATGTGTATTATCGTTATTATGTTTTTCGTAAATATTTTGTTAATGTTTTGGTTCTCTTGACTCTGTTAGTGAATTTGATGGGATTAGTAGATTTGGCTGCGGACTAGTGAACTTCACTGGTCACTAGTTCTGTGGAAGTTAGTTTCTGCCCCAGCAAAGAGTGAACCTGACTGCTGCAATGTGTCTGTAGACGACTCAGTGTGTATGTGATACACATAGACGACTCAGTATGTCTGTGATACCCATAGACGACTCAGTATGTCTGTGATACCCATAGATGACTCAATGTGTCTGTGATACACATAGATGACTCAATGTGTGTGTGATATGCATAGATGACTCAATGTGTAAGTGATACACATAGACGACTCAATGTGTCTGTGATACACATAGATGACTCAATGTGTCTGTGATACACATAGATGACTCAATGTGTCTGTGATATGCATAGACGACTCAATGTGTAAGTGATACACATAGACGACTCAATGTGTCTGTGATACACATAGACGAGTAAGACGACTCGATGTGTCTGTGATATACATAGATGACTCAATGTGTCTGTGATATGCATAGATGACTCAATGTGTCTGTGATATGCATAGATGACTCAATGTGTAAGTGATACACATAGACGACTCAATGTGTCTGTGATACACATAGATGACTCAATGTGTCTGTGATACACATAGATGACTCAATGTGTCTGTGATACACATAGATGACTCAATGTGTCTGTGATATGCATAGACGACTCAATGTGTAAGTGATACACATAGACGACTCAATGTGTCTGTGATACACATAGACGAGTAAGACGACTCGATGTGTCTGTGATATACATAGATGACTCAATGTGTCTGTGATATGCATAGATGACTCAATGTGTCTGTGATATGCATAGATGACTCAATGTGTAAGTGATACACATAGACGACTCAATGTGTCTGTGATACACATAGATGACTCAATGTGTCTGTGATACACATAGATGACTCAATGTGTCTGTGATACACATAGATGACTCAATGTGTCTGTGATATGCATAGACGACTCAATGTGTAAGTGATACACATAGACGACTCAATGTGTCTGTGATACACATAGACGAGTAAGACGACTCAATGTGTCTGTGATATACATAGATGACTCAATGTGTCTGTTATACCACATAGATGACTCAATGTGTCTTTGATACACATAGACAACTCAATGTGTCTGTGATACACATAAATGACTCAATGTGTATGTGATACCACATAGACGACTCAATGTGTATGTGATACCACATAGACGACTCAATGTGTATGTGATACCACATAGATGACTCAATGTGTCTGTGATTCACATAGACGACTCAATGTGTATTTTATACCACATAGATGATTCGATGCATCTGTGATACCACACAGACGACTCAATGCGTCTGTGTAAAGTTGTCTTGTTTCCTGAATGAACTTGTTACTAATAGAATGTGTTTTTTTGCCTGCAGCGCCGGGGTCCCAGTCTCTCATGGTGCCTGTCTGTCACTTCTGCCACAAGTTCCTCACCGCCAGCCAGACAGACAGCTAGATGACACCACCAGCCAGACAGACAGCTAGGTGACACCACCAGCTAGACAGACAGCTAGGTGACACCACCAGCCAGATAGACAGCTAGGTGACACCACCAGACAGACAGACAGTTAGGTGACACCACCAGCCAGACAGACAGCTAGGTGACACCACCAGCCAGATAGACAGCTAGGTGACACCACCAGCCAGACAGACAGCTAGGTGACACCACCAGCCAGACAGACAGCTAGGTGACACCACCAGCCAGATAGACAGCTAGGTGACACCGCCAGCTAGACGGAGAGCTAGGTGACACCACCAGCTAGACGGACAGCCAGGTGACACCGCCAGCCAAATAGACAGCTAGGTGATACCACCAGGCAGACAGACAGCTAGGTAACATCGCCAGCCAGACAGCTAGATGACACTGTCAGCCAGCCAGATGGCACTGTCAGCCAGACAGATGGGTTGGTGACACTGTCAGCCAGACAGATGGGTAATTGACACTGTCAGTCAGACAGATGACACGATGCCACAGTGACAGTTGTCACTATTGTAGCACTGTCTTTCTGCCTGTCATCAATATGAAGTACAGAAGACAACATTGAACATGTCCAATAGTTACTGAATACCCAAAATTTATAAAGTAATTATACATGTCTGCACTGTCACAATCGTACACAAAGCTTGTGTATCGTAACTTCACAGAATTTGCTACATTTCCTTCAAAGATTATGATGTAATATCTCCAGGCTTCAGTTTTGTTGTTCTGTGGTAAAAACCTGCAGATTAGTTGAATGATTTCAGTTTGCAGATATTTGCAAATGCTGTATTGTTGTTTACAAAGAATAGGATGGATTCTTATATAATAGAACTTATCTTGATGTGAGTGTTTTTAATAGGACCATTGATTTTAATTCAGGATGTAATTCTACTTATTTCCGTCTTGTGTGTAATAAGTGCAACTTACACAAGTGATTGGTGTTTGTTTATATATATATATATATATATATATATATATATATATATATATATATATAGTGCAAATGAACTCTATGTTGTGGTAAATACTTTGACCTGTGGCAGTAATCATGTATATATATATATATATATGTATATATATATATATATATATATATATATATATATATGTATACATGTATATATATATATATGTGATATACATAAATACACACACAGTTGGCTCGTTTATCTGCACACTGTTGTTGCCAAGGTTTTGGGTTAGATAAACAAAACATGGATCATAAAACAACCAAAATACTGGAGACTGGATAAACATGACATGATGGTATATACATATATATCTACATGTATATAATATTTTTATATATATATATATATATTTATATATATATATATATACTGCAGTATAGCCGTGCATTGATGCTCACATCTCACAATGGTTCAAATGCTTGTCTTACATTAAAACACCAGCTGTTTTATTATAAATCTGTGTATATATTTGTGATCATGAAATGTGGTTTTATGTAAATAATCATATTTTAAACAATAAACTAATTTGTGTTAGTTGGTAAAATAATGTACGTTCAACAGAATGCTGGTTTTAAAATATGAATAAACGTTGTTGGACGTTTGTGATCCGAATATGCAACTGTTGTCA
>JAODUO010002000.1:20000-40000 GCA_025642075.2 Ridgeia piscesae | reverse complement strand
CCGTATGTGATGTCCCTTTGAAGCGAATCACTATTATTATACTTAACATATTGTTTCCGATTTGATAGATCACTTTTAACCCATTTGAGAGGAGTACCCCTTATTCCATAAAATTCAAGTTTATATAATAAGATTTGCTGATCAATTGTATTGAATGCTTTACTTAAATCCAATAAAACACTAAGGACCGAGTCTTTATTTTCCAAAGCTTTTATAACGTCACTAGTAAGTGCGGTTATAGCATTAATTGTTGAATGTTTTTCACGAAAACCATATTGGTCATTATTTAATATTTTATTAGTTTGAATGAAATGAAAAGTCCTTTTATATACAACTTTTCCCAGTATTTTCGAAATTGAAGGTAACAATGATATAGGTCTGTAATTGGAAATATCGTCGTTAACATTTGACGTATGGACAGGTATCATTTTCGCAATTTTTCATTCATCTGGTTCTATTCCCTCAGACATGTTTATTAAAATAGATAAAGGCATAGCTATTTTCTCACCAAATATCTTTATAACAAGCGGACTAAAATTGTCGTTACTTGTACTTTTCTTAGGTTGAAGTGACTTTATTATTTCCCTGATCTCACTTGCATCGGTTGGGCTCATGAACATACTATTTGAATTACGTTTAGGGCAATTCTGAAGATAAAATTGTTTTTTGGATTGATGTATTGCAATGGCGTGGTTTGAACCTACATTTGTAAAGAAATTACAAAATGCATTATATATTTGATCAGGATCTTTAATTACAGCATTATTATGTTTGAATTGTAAAGAAATGCCAGATTTATCGTTGTTTGTTAATCATATTTTTGTATAGTAAATTCCATGTTTTTTAGAGTCATTCTTGAATGTGTTTAAATTAATTAGCATAGTAGGTTGTTTTTGCAATTTGTTTTAACTTAATATAGATATTTCTATATTTAGCCTAACGGATATGAGCAGGAGGTGTCTTAGGTTTGCTACTACATTTCCGATACAGTTTATTTACAGTTGAGGCAGGCGGAGCGGAAGAGGAGATTGACAAAGCTGCAAGTTCACCGAGACATCTACACTGGTCAGCGTGAATCGTACAAACAAGAAATACAGTCAGCGAAAGCCAAGTTCTACGCCAAATAATTGTAGAATGTGCACGTAACAGCAAAGTACTATTCAAAGTGATGCCATGTCCTGTTTCTGGTGTTGCTGATGACTTTCTCGAGCACTTCACTAGGAAAGTGTTCGATATTCGCAGCCAGCTAGCACGTAGACGCGTGCTAACAGTTAATACTGAATATGTGCAGTGTGAAGCATCTTGCTCAGTGAGTGCGTTTTCTGGCATTACTAACGAAGTGTCCAATAAAAACAAGCGTGCTTGATCCACTTCCCACCTCACTCGTGAAAGCTAACATTGACATTCTTGCGCCGACGTTAGCTACAATCATCAACATGTCTCTTGAATCAGGCACCGTGCCAGCCACATTCAAACATGCTGTGATCACAGGGCTAATAAAGAAACCAAACCTGGATCCAGACTTGATGAACAAATACCGGCCAATATCAAATTTTTGTTTTGTTTCAAAGTTGCTGGAACGTCACCTATCAGCAGAACAACTTCGCCAGCATATATACAACAACGATTTATTGGACATTTTCCTGAGTGCATACACAGCACCGAGACAGCGTTGGTGCGTATCCAGAACGACCACCTTAATTCCGCCGACAGAAAGAAAGGTGTGCTGACAGTGCTACTTGACATGAGCGCTGCGTTTGACACAGTTGGCCACTCAGTGTTAATCGGCCAGATGCGCAGCATTGAAGGCACTGCACTTAAATGGCTGTAATCGTACATATCTAACCGGACTCACATAGTGCGCATTGGCAATCACAACTCGCACAGAACGCTGATCGAATCAGGCATCCCACAAGGATCTGTGTTGGGCCCAGTCCTCTTCTCCATCTATACGTTGCCATAGGGTGCTATCTTCAGAAAGCATCTACTTCTATACCATGTTTATGCAGATGACGCCCAACTATATGTTGACCTGAGTGGAGAGCGGGATGGAAAAACTGTGATGCCGTCTGTCGCGTCGAACGATGCATTGAAGAAGCGAGACTGTGGATGTCAGACAACAATCTCCTGCTAAACGAAAGCAAGACCGAAGCAATTATCATATCGGCGCCAAATCGTAAACATCTGCAAGACGTTTCTTGTGTTAGTGTATACGGATGTAACATTGTGCCATCACCGACCATCCGAAACCTCGGGATTATGATTGACTGTGAATTGACAATGTCGTCACAGGTGTCGCGCATGTGCAAGGCTGCGTACTACCATCTTTACGCAATCTCAAAGATAAGACACTGTCTTACAACCGAAGCATGTAAGACAATTGTCCATGTCCTAGTGATATCGCCGATGGATTACGGCTGGATTACGGCAACGCGGTGTTGTCTGGCATTACGGAGGCACTCATGACCATATTGCAGATGGTGCAAAATTCAGCAGCGAGACTGATCGCATGCAGCGAAAACACCAGCATATTACTCCGGTACTGATTAAGTTGCACTGGCTTCCGGTTCGCTGGCGTGTCCAGTATAAATTACTAGTACTTGTGTTTTCTGCCTTGCACGAGCTTGCACCCAAATACATTCAAGATCTTGTAACACCATACTCGCCGAACCGTAACCTCCGGTCGGCTGATCAGTATTTGCTCGTTGTTCCGCGCTACAATCTGGAGGGCTATCGCAGGCGGGCTTTCTCGGTGTCTGGACCAGCACTATGTAACAGTTTGCCAGAAAACATTCGCCAGTCAGACCTTTTGTAAAATTCAAGACTCTCCTCAAGACACATTTATTTAAATTAGCGTACTTCCAACGAGGAACTGTTCTGTGTGACACTCTGATGATAATGTATTTTATGAATCATTACTTTTATTAGTATTATGTACGTTTTATTGTAATGTGTGTACGCGCCTATGAACGGGCTGGTCCCGGAGATATGGCGCTTTATAAATGCTTTTAATAATAATAATTTATTTGAGGTTAAAGATAATTTCATTAGTCCTGTAATCATTCAAACATTCCGAATTACATATTTCGATTTAATTTTGACAGTTTTCTCTGGTGCGTATGATGCAATGGAATAATTTAAATGTTCAGTAAAGTTGTTAAACGCATTATTATGTCTAATTGGTGAAGATATGTTCAATTAATTTGCTGGAGTGCAGATTTTATGTGTCGAATCGACACGTTACATAAAGGTCTGTGTTTGAATATTAATGGTTCATTACGTATTTTTGAGGGTTTCCGCTTTCCGATAAGACAGAATATAGGTAAATGGTTAAAGATATCGCTGAATAGTATGCCAGAGT
Source organism: Ridgeia piscesae (assembly GCA_025642075.2). NCBI lineage: Eukaryota > Metazoa > Annelida > Polychaeta > Sabellida > Siboglinidae > Ridgeia > Ridgeia piscesae. Next base: position 36,639 of record JAODUO010002000.1, on the reverse strand, counting down.
GAACAAATGGGGTTCTGTGCCGTACGTATATGCTATCAATGAGGGTAGCAGAAGTATAGGTGATACGCGTTGGCTTCGTAATTGTGGAAATTTATTTGCGGCTAGATATAGATCTAAAAGGTCAGTTGAGGGTTTATAAGAGTAAATTTTTAGATAGTCGAAATTTTGATCAGTGCCTATTATAACTTGACTGTTTGAGCTTTCCGTTTTATGTAATATTGCCTCATACCGTTGAATAGACAAATTAGCATTTGTATTAGGAATCCGGTATATTCCACCTACGATTGAAGTTTGACCATTATTAATATATTCAATGAATATGGTTTCAAATTCACCTTCTATGAAAATACTAAGGTCTTCTCGAAGATTATACTGAATATATTAAGGATATATATCGCGACACCACCTTTAGCTTTAATCTTTCTATTTTTATAAATAAAGTTATAATTGGTCAGCTTGAAAAGATGCGCTTTATCACCATTTACAAAAGTTTCACATAACAACATATAGTCAATTTCCACATGTCATCAAAGAGAGTTCGAACTCAAAGCACTCGCCATTGGAGTTGCATTTCCCAATCCCATGTTTGTCATTTTCTCTTCCTATCCTCGCATTGAAGTCTCATATTAGCAGTAGCTTATCTGTACGAGGGATGCCACTGAGCACATTTGCAAGCAATTGTCAATAGTTGTCTTCTTCTTACTTAACTGATTTTCCACTGTCGAAGGAAGATGAGGTCAAGCAGCGCGGTCCTTGGTAACCCGGGCGACCGCCGATCCGGTATGGTGTTTCATGCAGTTGTACATTTCATGGAAGCTGCCAGCAAAAAGTGTTCAAGTGCCGCTGGCTTTTGCAAGTTACTAGCTGCTATCTCTCTCTCTCTCTCTCTCTCTCTCTCTCTCTCTCTCTCTCTCTCTCTCTCTCTCTCTCTCTCTCTCTCTCTCTCTCTCTCTCTCTCTCTCTCTCTCTCTCTCTCTCCACAGGCGGAAACTATTTGTACCTGAAGTGGCTGGTCGAGAGATGTTGAGTTCCATACATCAACCACCCTTGATGTTGCCACATGACCTGGTTTTCTAGTTAGTGTTGGCCCCCTTAGCCTCCGGTCCTGTCAAGAACCAGCATCACAAGGCAGTGGTTTACAACTCTGCGTGGCAGGGGCGTCAAACTCCCTGAGGTATTGCAATACCTGAGGTACTGCAATACCTGCATACCGCGGAAACATGGGCACTCACCACCCAAGCAAAGAACAAGCTACTAGCGGCACAAACAAATATGGAAAGGACTATGTTAAACATCACATACCGGGATATAAAAACAAACATCTGGGTAAGAGAAAAGACAAAGGTCACATACGTGATTGAACAAGTCAGAAGACGGAAGTGGACCTGGGCAGGGCACTTCAGCAGGATACCAGATTGCCGATGGACATAGCGTATCAGAACCTGGAAACCCTACGAAAGGAAAATACCTAGAGGACGAACGGCGAGACAGTGGAGAGACGAACTAGACGACTACTAGAAGGGTACCATCTGGCAGACGATAGCGCAAGATAGGCTAATGTGGAAGCAGCATGCTGAGGCCTTCGCCCCACCACGGGACACTATGGCTGCACAATGATGATGATGAAAACATATAAATAGTAAAACATACTACTTTTTCAGAACAAATATATGCATACGCACGTTATTACTATACGCAACGAATGAATTCACACACCCAAACACACACCAAAGACTAAGGCTAGGTAAACATGATACAGTAACACGCTCACTTGGATCAGTAGATAGTACAATTAGGTAGTCATCATACTACGTCAATATAGTATACGCCAACATAAATAACTAGACACCAAGGTATACATTAACACTCTACGTAAATGTATGGAATCTGAGGAAGTGCACTTACTTCGTGCGGTACTATTACCGCTGGCACCGCGCCAGTCGAGGGGCCCAGGGCGACGGCAGATTAATCCCGCATATTCTTCGCAGCACGCGCTTTCTGCAGGATTTCGCAGCTAAGCTCCATTGCGCTTCTGCGTGTGACTTTCCAACGGCATGGTATCGTTTTATGATAACAAATCGACTTGAAACACGGGAGGGCAAGTTGAATAATTGTCTATACGGAAATGTCAACAACTCAAAAACGAATTTAATGTCAAAATTCGAGAAAAAAACTTCTGACCCTCTTATCTCCTTAAACCGTCTAACTATTATTATAACTAGATTATATTTAAGTAATCATAAGTAGTTAACTTCGTTGCACAAAACACAACCAAAGATGGAAAGAAGTATGTCAAACATCGCATACCGGGACAGAAAAACAAACATCTTAATAAGACAAAGTCAAAGGTCCTTGATTAAACCAGTCAGAAAACGGAAGTGGACCCGGGCAGCAGAAAACGAGATAACCGATAGACATCGCGTATCACCTGGAAACCCTACGAAGGGTAACGACCTAGAGGAAGACTGGCGGGACGTTGGAGAGACGAAGTAGACGACGACTGGAAGGGTACCATCTGGCAGAGGATAGCTCAAGATAGGCAGATGTGGAAGCAGCATGCTGAGGCCTTCGTCCATCCACGGGACATTATGGCTGCACAATGATGATGATGATAATGGTGATGTCGATGGATGATGATGATGGTCTTCGTTTGGGCATAAAACCCCAGAAATCATACCCAGAAGACAAACGGACCATATCACGAATATTATAATAACAGCATCGACGTGTTTTAGAAATATGATGTTTGAAATTGACATTTGTTTTATAGAAAATATCAATACAACCCGCATGTGCTGTCTTGCCATGACTATATTGAATATTTTTATCCAAGAAATAACCGGGTCACAATACACCGAAATGAGAGACGATCCGGTTTCATGATTGTTATCAATATCATATGTAATTACCTCTCATGAAACTCGACTGGTGAGTGGCCTCAAATATTTGGACCACTCACCAACACAGTTTATTGAGAGGTAATTATATATGAAACGTGGTCAGTTTATACTGACACGATGAAATGACCCATATTACTTCCACGTACATAAAAACGACAGACGCGTGTAGTTAGCATCACATGAGATATCATTTGTAACAGAGAAACTAACGCCACATCGAAGTGAATGTATCAATTCGTTCGCTGCTAACGACTGCCTTATCGCGTTTAGCACCGGTTTCAATGATACCAAATTAAGAAAGGTAAGTGTTTCATACAGCGCAGTATCCAACCCTCAGGATTGCTCAAAGCGCTTTACACACCCCCTGGATTGGTCAATCGAACACCGTCCCAGCTTCTCTGGGACGCCATGTTGCAATGGATGTAGAGAAACTGTTCGTAATCAAATATCCGCGCTACTTTGTTTGTATTCTTAATCTTTAGGCAAGTCTAATTTTGAAAAGTCAACCCAGTATTGTATTTATCTTATTCATTTTATTGTATTAATTAATGTATTTAACTTATTTTAACCTACTTATTTAACTTATTTATTGATCTTATTTATTTTCGTTAAATTTAATTTAATCTATCGAGTCTTCCTTTGGGTTTTCCAGCGTTACGGTTTTTTCGTTTCTGTATTATTGTATTGATTGATTATTTATGTTAATGCATTTCGTCTGTTTATTTCAGAATGCTCGACAAAGTATGAGGATGCATTCACTTCCGGTCGCTGGAGTACAGGTGGCGTTGTAGCCGTCGAGGTTATCAAAAGCTGTCAGCGATCCGTACTATCTGCGGCTGAAGTACAAACCGGAATGCGCGTTGTATGCCGGGCACAGTAGAACGGAAGCTTGAGACGAAAACTAGCTATAGCATTTCCGGAAATTCGCGTCCGTCACGCGAAAGGTCAGGCGCCAGGTGGCGCGGTGGTTCCGGTGACATGTCACTGCTGATGATTGCAGTTCTGTTTGTGCAACCGAGCATGCGCAGTCGGGTATGAAGCGGAAGTTGAACAGGGTTACGTTATGCGGGGTTATTTATTTCAGACGTCGCCCGGCGATAACATTCGGTAGATGTCTCTACTGTCCACACTTCGTGTCTACAATCAAACGTGGGTGAATAATTGCAAAACTAAGCAAATAACGCCGCCATGATTACGTCGATGACGTTGTGAGATTGCCATGCCATATGACAAACACAGACTAAATACTTCAAAACCAATGCGCAAAGAATACTAGTCTCACTTAACCGACTGTTGCTCAGCTGTGTAACTTCATCGAGAAGACAGTGGTGTGTGAGGGTTGTTCAAGCACTGTTTAGCCCAAACAGTGCTGCCACCTCACGGAGCCTGAATAATCGAGGGTTATCCTGCCATAATTCCGTATTCATAAATAACTGAAAGTTTGAATTTCTGTTCATTTTTGTGTGAGTATAAGTTCAGTGTTAATTATTTCTCATAGTATAGCCTATGAGCCAATCAGCGTGTGTACCCTATTCTGGGGGTAAAGACGCCCTGGTGGCAACATCAGCAGAGTATTATAATATAGTATAGAAGGAGCCGTAATGAGCATGCGCGTGCCGAAAACGAGATTTAAGTAGCCATTTGCATTTTATTATTAGAATGCTTATTATACTCAGACATTGTGTTCACTGTTGATAACGCTAATGTAAGTATACAGTTACACTGGTTTATATTGATTTAGTACCAAAAACTGAATTGTGTTCATATTTCTACTGAAGTTGTAATGGAAATCTACTTACATTTAGCCTAAACCGAATGTTAATAAAATGAGGTGTATAGTTCTTCTACCGCTCCCTAATTTATTTTATAATTTATTTTCAGTTAAACGCTATTTTGTTTGCCTGTACTTATAAAGAACCAAGGATCGTGATGACATGTTTTAGTAGAAGATTAAACGAAGTTTCTAGCCTTTATTATGACTTATTCTGGCTTCACTAGAGGCATCTGTTTGTAACTAACACGTTTTGTCTGCAATACGAGCACATAAAATTAGCTCATCACTGAAGTACAACAACAGCTAGACAGTTTCAATAACTACCCGTCCCATCTAAATAAGACCAGTTCGAGCCAACGGTCACCGACACCGAGTCTGAAGCCAACAGGAACAGGCTGGACGTTGACCATGAGGAGGCTAGGCTGTCCTCCCAAAACGACCAGGAAACACTGTTTAGTATGGTATAATATAAAGGCGGCTAGCGCGGCGTTTTGTTTTTAGCATACGGCGAAATTACTGGACTGACAGCTAAGAAGCTTGATTTGTAGCCGCGAGCAGATCTTAATATTCTTAGACTTAGTTTACATTTGATTAAGATATTGTCTTTTGTAACAATACACGATCAAATTGTAGTTATTGAAGTGTAGTTGTATTGCTAAATGTTGTCATTTATTTACATCATACATCATTTTACGCTGAAAGCCATAAAGCAGTTGAAGAGTGGAAAACCTGCAGAAATTGATGACATCCCACCAAAGGTTTGAAAAAATGGAGGACCAGCACTCAATATCAAATTCCATGAATTCTTCGTTTGCTGCTGGGAGCAATGAAAACTCCCACAAGATCTCCGTGACGCGGTCATCATCACCCTGTACAAGAACAAAGGGGAAAGTCTGACTGCTCCAGCTATCGCGGGATAGCCCTTCTCCCCATCGCCGGCAAAATATTAGCAAGCGTATTGGTGATCAGGCTTGTACCCACTATTGCAGAAGAACATCTCCCAGAAACCCAATATGGTTTTAGGGCCAATCGTGGAAACACTGAAATGGTGTTTGCCCTGAGACAGACTCAAGAGAAGTTCCGAGAGCAAAACAAAGGATTGTTCATCGCCTTTGTAGACCCAACAAAAGCGTTTGACACCGTGAGCAGAAATGGATTTTGGAAAAGTATTCGAAAGCTAAGCTGTCCACCAAAGTTCCTAGCCATGGTCATCCAGCTATATGAAGATTAACTTGGCAACAAGATCAACTAGTGACACAAAGCAACACTCTCTCACGGCCCTTCAAAATCACAAATGGCGTGAAACAGGGCTGCATTCATGCTCCAACGCTTTTCACACTATTCTTTACCATGATGCTTCACAGCTCACAGAGGTCCTTGATGACAAGGGTGGCGTTTACATTCGTTTTCGTACAGATGGCAGTATGTCCAACCTAAGACGTCTGCAAGCCCACAAAACGCCCAAGGAGAAACTGATCAGGGAACTATTGTTCGCTGATGATGCTGCCCTTGTTGCCCAAACTGAGTCGGCCATGTAGCGAATAACATCTTGCTTCGCAGAAGCTGCTCAGCTCTTCGGACTTGAAGTAAGTCTGAAGAAGACTGAAGTTTTCCATCAGCCCGCACCACAAGAAGAGTACCACCCACCCAGGACCCAGCATCGAACAGAGTAAGAACTGAAAGCAGTCCACCAATTCAGGTACTTATGATGCGTTCTCACATCTGATGCACAGATAGACAAAGAAGTGGACAACATGCTGGCCACGGCAAACAGCGCTTTCTGTAGATTATACAAACGTGTTTGGAACAACAAAAATCGAAAGAAAGACACGAAATGTCTACAAAGCAGATGTGCTGACCACTCTCTTGTATGGTGCTGAGTCCTGGTCACCTATCATCGTCAACTGCGCCTCGTCGAGCGATACCATCAGCACTGTCTATATACCATCCTAAACATCCATTGGAGTAACTTCACCACCAACATCGAGGTCCTTGAAATGGCTAAGGTCACCAGCATCGAGGCCATGCTCCTCAAAACACAGCTTCGCTGGAGAGGACATTTTTCCGGGATGGAAGACCATTGCCTACCAAAGATCGCGCTATATGGAGAATTGTCCACTGGTCACCGTAACAAAGGGGCACATCGGAAAAGATACAAACACACTCTGAAAAGGTCCCTCACCACTTGCAACATCGATCACCGTCAGTGGACAACACAAGCAACCAATCGCACGAACTGGCGACGTACAGTCTACCAGGCCACCACTTCCTTTGAAACCACACGAAGGGCCAACACGGAAGATAAAAGGAGAATTTGGAAACATCGGGACCCTTCTGAAATCAACATTAAACAGATCGTGACGTGCGGCCGCTGTGGAAAGACTTGCCTATCTCGGATAGGCTCCATCAGCCATCAGCGGCCTGCACCAGATGAGGACTTCCTCCTTCCTGTACCTTCGTTCGCGAAGCAGAGCCATGATGGTGATAACTGCAGTATGTTTTATTTGTTCAATGTCAATGAGATGCCGGTTGTTAACGAGGAATGTGATAGCGGCATCTCCTCTTTTATTGTAAAGTTCACCGAGTTAGCTGGCATGAAATAATTATTTTACAGGTGTCTGTGTGGCCAGTGCCAGCCACTGGACACAGAAGAGGAATGGTTGTGCTCTCGGGAAATTAAGCCTGTGTTAAGTAAACTAAACGTTCGTCTATTTGAAATTGTCTAGACTGAGGACGCGAGGACAAAGAAGTCTCTTGGCAATTTGAAATGTTTGTGTTAGTGTTTTAACGCTGTTGTATTCTGCGTCATTTGTGGATTAGTTCAAACGTTCAGCGTGTTTTTAAAAATTGTAATTAATAATAATAATTATTATTATTATTTATTTAGTTGTTATTTTATGTATGTATGTTATTTAGGCGCCCCATGCAAATAGTTCTTGTGGAACCCCTTAAAATGGTAAATGTATGTATATTACCAAAAAGATCACACAAATTATAATGCTATAGCATGCACTCATTGAAACTAGATATTATAATCAATATTATTGTCTTTGAAATTAAGTAAGTAAATATATAAATGCAGACAATCAAAATATACATACAACTTAATAATATAACATAAAAAACTTATTAGAATGATAATCATAATAATAGTAATTTTATACAATTATTATATTCCCGTGTTGAAATAACTGTTGAAAAGATGAGTTTTCAATGCTACTTTTAATTGTGTCACATTCGAGCATTGACTGGGATTTCTTGACAATGATAACTTTTCGATTAACACGACGTCAACTCGTCAACTACGGTGTTGTAACATAGCGGAATTGTTCTAAGAAACTATGCAGAAACTTCTGGCACCTTTACTAAAACAATCCGAACGAACGAACGAACAACGGAACGAACGAACGAACGAACGAACGAACGAACGAACGACGACGAACGAGCGAGCGAACGAGCGAGCGAACGAACGAACGAACGAACGAACGAACGAACGAACGAACGAACGAACGAACGAACGAACGAACGAACGAACGAACGAACGAACGAACGAACGAACGAACGAACGAACGAACGAACGAACGAACGAACGAACGAACGAACGAACGAACGAACGAACGAACGAACGAACGAACGAACGAACGAACGAACGAACGAACGAACGAACGAACGAACGAACGAACGAACGAACGAACGAACGAACGAACGAACGAACGAAACGAACGAACGAACGAACGAACGAACGAACGAACGAGAACGAACGAACGAACGAACGAACGAACGAACGAACGAACGAACGAACGAACGAACGAACGAACGAACGAACGAACGAACGAACGAAAACGAACGAACGAACGAACGAACGAACGAACGAACGAACAAGAACGAACAAGAACGAACGAACGAACGAACGAACGAACGAACGAACGAACGAACGAACACGAACGAACGAACGAACCGACGAACGACCGAACGCGCGAACGAACGAACAACGAACGACGAAACGAACGATAACGAATTAAACACGTAATGCATACATACGATTGAGCGTGAAGAACATACAGAATCGTACAACAACGACGAACGAACGATACAACGAACGAAGAAGAAGGAGCGACGCATGACGGACGACACGAACGAACGAACGAACGAACGAACGAACGAACGAACGAACGAACGAACGAACGAACGAACGAACGAACGAACGAACGAACGAACGAACGAACGAACGAACGAACGAACGAACGAACGAACGAACGAACGAACGAACGAACGAACGAACGAACGAACGAACGAACGAACTTGAAACAACGAACGAACGAACGAACGAACGAACGAACGAACGATTGAATGAACGAACTGAACGAACGAACGAACGAACGAAGAACGAACGAACGAACGAACGAACGAACGAACGAACGAACGAACGAACGAACGAACGAACGAACGAAACGAACGAACGAACGAAACGAACGAACGAACGAACGAACGAACGAACGAACGAACGAACGAACGAACGAACGAACGAACGAACGAACGAACGAACGAACGAACGAACGAACGAACGAACGAACGATTGAAACAACGAACGAACGAACGAACGAACGAACGAACGAACGATTGAATGAACGAACGAACGAACGAACGAACGAACGAACGAACGAACGAACGAACGAACGAACGAACGAACGAACGAACGAACGAACGAACGAACGAACGAACGAACGAACGAACGAACGAACGAACGAACGAACGAACGAACGAACGAACGAACGAACGAACGAACGAACGAACGAACGAACGAACGAACGAACGAACGAACGAACGAACGAACAAATGAAAGAACGAAATAATCAATGTTCTTTATTTCCACAATCTACTTCTAAATATGTTCATAACAATATTTACTGTAGAAATTGAGGCAGTTGAAGTGTCATACTTATTAAATACTGTTCCGTTTACAAACAATACATGCAATACAGTAGTGATTACCAACTTAACTATATACCAATTAGATTACTTAAAAACAGTGCAGTGTCATTGACATGCATGGTGGCACAGTCACGGATATTAGTGCACGAATGAGCAAGAAGCATTTATACAAATGAAGAACATCGGGAGTTCCGAAGTGCTGTCATTACATACGGAATGAAACCTGTTTAACTCCAACGAGAAATCAATACTACTATTTGAAGCAGAGACATGCTAAGACAGAGACATGCTAAGAACCTCTGTACGAATACGCGCAACTGCAGCAACATACAACATGAAAACACTACTAAGATGTGAACTGATACAAGGACTGGAGGACGTACTTCGGAAAACCAGGTTGGTTTAGGATATGATCTGGATCGGAGAAGTGAGAAGAAAAGAGGAACGCTTCACTACCTTACGAAGCGGCCACCTACTATACCATTACTAGGGCAAACGATGGCCAAGCTGGAGTAGGCTTTCTCATAAACAAGAAATGGAAAGACAATATTATAAGGAGGGTAAACAGCATCAGTCCCAGAGTAGCAGAACCTCTTCTCTGCATAGCAAAGCGTTACAAACTGAAGATAGTGTAATGTATGCACCAACAACATCATACTCAGAAGAAGACATACATAGCTTCAACAATGACGTCAGTGATATTTTACGGAAACCAAATCACTACTCGACAGTGACAGGATACTTGAATGCGCAAGTAGGGAAACGAAAATACGCTATGAAAACGGCAACGCGCAAACTTGACCTAAACACAATAAAACGACAAAGGCGACATCTTTGTAGACTGGGCAACATAAAAAAGTACAAAAATCATTGAAAGTCATGTTTAAGAATAAAGCAAGGAAGAGATGGACATCGAAAAGCCTAAACGAAGCAAGAAAGACCGAAAATGATTACATCTGACAAACAGGCTCGACTTAGTCACACACGTAATAGTCATCAAGAAAATCAACATTGGAAGTGGTCACTAAATGGTAATGAATAATATCAAAATGGACATAGGGGCGGAACAAAGGGCCATCGAGAATAGATACCACACTAACAAGACCAAAGAATATAGAATTCCAATTCGAACTGAGCAATCAACTCGAAAGCCTACTAGAACCAGAAGACACCAACACCATGAGCGAAAGCATCACACACGTGACCCAACAAAACGCCACAAGCGCAGCTGAGGCAATCTACAGGCCAGTACAATCGAGGATATCGTCACCAACATAAACGCCGAGAAATGGTGGAAAACAGGAATCATAAGAATAGGGTATGCAGAAAAAGGACTATCAAAAAGAAACCAAAGCAGGACGTCAGAAAGTACGAAAGTACAACCAAAATATCATAAGTGAAAAACGATCAAAAAAGTCTTGAAGAACGCAGACACTAGGAAAAGACAGATTACACTCATAGACAAGAAGATTAGACAAATCCACGATCAAGATAAGATCATAGAACGAATAGGTGAATTCTACGCCGAGCTATATGACCGTGAACATAGTACGATAATTCACAATAGAATGTGGAAGCAATACTAAGATACATATAGAATGGAACAGCAGAAGGCAAAGGCCATATAAACACCGATACATAAAAACAAGGAGAAAAACCATCCCGAAAACACTTGCTAACATATACACTAAATACATACCAGAAAGGCGAATACACACAGCATAGAATAACGCAAAGATGCCGATTATCCTCAAGAAGGGATATATGAAAGATGTAAAGAACAACATACAGATAAGTCTGTTATCAAACATATGTAAAATATTCACGAAAGTACTAATGAAAACACTAAATCACTCGACGAAAATCAGCCACGAGAGCAAGCTGTATTTAAAACCAGGTCCTCGTCGACAGACCACATCCCCGTCGTAAACCAACTGAAGGAGAAGTGCGGAGAATATAATTTCCCACTCTGCATCGCGTTCGTCGACCACGAGAAAGCCTTCCACTCGGTGCAAACTCAAGCAGTACTGACCTCGGTTCAAGAACTGGGGATAGAAGACGTGTACGTCGAACTCCTGAACGACATGTACTCCAACATCTCGTTGACAGTACACAACGAAATCAACAAGATCACCACCAGGAGAGGAGTACGACAGGCTGACACCATATCACCCAAGCTGTTTATAACATTCTGAAGACTGGACTACCACTTAAACTACACCAAATGCAGCAGAAACTGGCTGGTGAAAGTGAAAACAACTGCCTAAAGATGAACAAGTCGAAGACAAAGTTGGTGTTGGAAGACGACACACCAATACCAATTGGACGAGTACAAGACGGGCTCCATCTGGCAGATGATCGCAGATGTGGAAACAGCATGCTGAGGCCTTGGCTCAATCACGGGACACTACGGGTTCACAATGATGATGACGTTGAAGATACACATTGTTGCTATACGTATGCTGCCAACTCAGCCACTGGTCATGTGACACGTGAGCTTAATGTTCGATAAACACATCAATACGAGACAATTTGAACTTCTTTTATTTAAAGCGATCATGAAAAATGAAAGGCTTTTTAATAAATAACTCAATTGTTCTCGAAGTAACACGTTGTGTGGCTCCACCTGTCGACGTGTGCGGCATTTGTTTTGCATTTTGCATCGTTTGTAGTTGGTTGATTGCAGCAGCACTTTTAATATGAAACAGAACGTAACCAGGGCATCATAGCCAACTACTTCATTCCTGGTGCATTATTTTAAAATACTACGAAAAAAACGTTGTTCGTTACCACTCTATGAGGAATAGTGGACACTTCGCGAGACACCTTTTTCGTTGTTTTGCGCACGGGTGTGGGAAGGGCAAGAATCCGCTACGACCAACGCAGTGGGCGTCAATGCACTTTATAAACTGATTGGCGCACATTATCCGACATATTTTAAAGTCATACTGGCTGATGTCAGACGCGCCCATCGTGTGTAGCCACGAGACGAGCAGAACGAGGAGAAAAACCTGAAACAAACATGTTTGAGGTGAGATTGAGCGACTCATATATATAATATAAATATATATATATATATATATATATATATATATATATATATATATATTATTATTATATATATATATACTATATATATATATATATATATATACAATATATATATATATATATATATATCAATATATATATATATATATTTTCTTTATCCATAATATATATTATCCAATAATATAGTGCAATTTACGCTCATATATATATATATATATATATATATATATATATATATATATATATATATATATATATATATACATATATACACATACAAACACATTCACACATTCACACATTCATACATTCATACATTCACACATTCACACATACACAGATACACACACACAACACACACACACACACACACACACACACACACACACACACACACACACACACACACACACACACACACACACACACACACACACACACACCGCATCATATAAAAGCTGACTAGACTTGTTTAGTCACGTGTCGGAGCTGCTTACATCGTTTTGTTGACGGCAGTGTTTAGCCTAAATTACAGATGATGTGAAATTTAATCGGCTGATACATTTCAGTCACGCGTCAAGTGCTGCAGGAGGGTAAGTACGTACATTGATAGCGTACCCTAATTGTCTAGTTATACGGTATAATTAAGCTATTGGCCGTTTTCTACCCGTGATGTTTAATACTTTATTATCTATTCCCTAAGATCGCATCAACGGTCACAGTTCATAAGGTTTAATAATCTAATCAAAACAAGCGTTATCGTGAACAATGTACCTGTACTTGTAATTTGTTTAAACACTATCCTTAGTACTTGTTTAGAAAAAACATTGGTATGTTTCGTCTCGATCAGGCTGTAATAAAGCGGTATTTAAGTGTTCTTCAAAAGGTCGTGGCGTATCAATGCATAGTTGTATGTTAGGAACACAAATGTAGCAATACTCCATATTAACTGGTTGAAAAAACGGCCATATTCAGAGCAAGTAAAACCAACTCACGTTTTTTCCCATGGTTCTTCGCCGCCCGCCGATACGTCTCACGTGTGTGGTACCGTGGTGGTGAACCGACTGATAATGGCCTGGTCAAGTCACGAGAGTGAGGATTCATTCATTTGGCATTTGACTCTTATATCAGGTGATGAAAGTATACATTGGGCCACGCGCATCGATGTCGAGTTGTTTTCTCGATAGAGCTGGCAACGACTACAAGACTTCGGCTACAAGTACATACATTTTTTGGAACTCACGACACAGCCGAAGTGCTTTCCCCAAACAATGGCAGGTTCACAACATTATTATCCAGGTCACATTCATTGAGCGCGCATCATCGGTTGCATAAACGACTGTTTCGTTGGCACTCAGCTGGTGCGTTGAGCCACTGGTCAGTTAATGATGTTCCCAAATTCAGACCACAAAAAACACACACAGACACACACACACACACACACAAACACAAACATGCACACACACACACACACACACACACACACACACACACACACACACACACACACACACACACACACACACACACACACACACACACACACACACACACAAAAAACACAAACATGCACACACACACACACACACACACACACACACACACACACACACACACACACACACACACACACACACACACACACAACACATAACACACACACACTCACTCACTCACTTATTCATTCACTCAAACACATACACACACACGCACGCACGCACGCACGCACGCACGCACACACTAACTCATTCATTCATTCAAAAAATAAACACACCAAAAACACAAACACACACACACACACACACACACACACACACACACACACACACACACACACACACACACACACACACACACACACTCACTCACTCACTCACTCACTCACTCGTCCATTCATTCATTCATTCATTCATTCATTCATTCATTCATTCATTCATTCATTCATTCATTCATTCATTCATTCATTCATTCATTCATTCATTCATTCATTCATTCATTCATTCATTCATTCATTCATTCATTCATTCACACACGGTCGCGCACGTACCTGCACGCACGTATTAGCACACGCACGCAGTTCATTGTCATCCAAAATGCCTAATCATTTAACTATTATTCTACATAAATTACTCATCTAAATAAAAATTATACTTAGGCACCTTCTTTTACGCCTATGTCTCCGGTAACCACCCTCATTGGATCACCAATAAAAAGAATTTATCAATCTCAAAATGAAAATGCAATAAATGTGTTAAAAATCTAACTCTACGAACAAAATGGAAATTAACCGGTGCATCGGTGTATCGCTATGTCGTACACGATACAGGACATCCGTATCGGGATACGCAGCGATACATGATAGCGGTCGCCAAAACGGTATACTTGCAATTTTTGTGAAGCAATTGAAGTCCAGGACAGACCACAACTGTCTGTGTGTCGATAACATATCGAGCTATAACAGGTATCACGTGTAAATTAACTAATCATAATCTACGTAAATTATTGACAAACTATTTTGTTTTCAATGCCAGCAAGCAGTTTACGTCTCATGGTTAGGACGGATGATGTGACGTCTACAGTATCGTTTACGTGTCATGGTTAGGACGGATGATGTGACGTATACAATTACGTTTACGATTCGTGGTTAGGACGGATGATGTGCCGTCTACAGTATCGTTTACGTCTCATGGTTAGGACGGATAATGTGACGTCTACAGTATCGTTTACGTCTCATGGTTAGGACGGATGATGTGACGTCTACAGTATCGTTTAGTCTCATGGTTAGGACGGATAATGTGACGTCTACAGTATCGTTTACGTCTCATGGTTAGGACGGGTGATGTGCCGTCTACAGTATCGTTTAGTCTCATGGTTAGGACGGATAATGTGACGTCTACAGTATCGTTTACGTCTCATGGTTAAGACGGATGATGTGACGTCTACAGTATCGTTTACGTCTCATGGTTAGGACGGGTGATGTGCCGTCTACAGTATCGTTTAGTCTCATGGTTAGGACGGATAATGTGACGTCTACAGTATCGTTTACGTCTCATGGTTAAGACGGATGATGTGACGTCTACAGTATCGTTTACGTCTCATGGTTACGACGGATGATGTGACGTCTGCAGTATCGTTTACGATTCATGGTTAGGACGGATGATGTGACGTCTACAGTATCGTTTACGTTTCATGGTTAGGACGGATGATGTGACGTCTACAGTATCGTTGCTTGTCCGCGTGTGCACTGACATATCCAAACGTCTGTATCGCGATACGTATGTTATCGTGACCTCTGTATCGCGATACCTATCGTATTGCGAAGTACTCTATCGTTCCGGTCTTACTTGATATATAATAGAATTGATCTTACAACTTATACAAACTATGAAAGGCGCCAAAGGCGAGATTTTTAATTTTCCAAGGTAAGTGGAATGGGCTTGGAAGTGAGTAATGATCTGGTGTAAAATAAATCTTCACACACAGCTTCAAACTATTATGTTAATTCACATTTCTGTGAACTGTCTATCGGAGTAGAAGATGGACTAATAGCACAATCATAGAACTGTGTTAACTCAGAGAAAAACAAAATGCTTCTAACACAACCATTCAGAACACCGCGAGAAACCTTACCTTACCTTATCTTACTCTACCTTACCTCACCTCACTTCGCTTCGCCTCGCCTCGCCTCGCCTCGCCTCGCCTCGCCTCGCCTCGCCTCGCCTCGCCTCGCCTCGCCTCGCCTCGCCTCGCCTCGCCTCGCCTCGCCTCGCCTCGCCTCGCCTCGCCTCGCCTCGCCTCGCCTCGCCTCGCCTCGCCTCGTCTCGTCTCGTCTCGTCTCGTCTCGTCTCGTCTCGTCTCGTCTCGTCTCGTCTCGTCTCGTCTCGTCTCGTCTCGTCTCGTCTCGTCTCGTCTCGTCTCACCTCACCTCACCTCACCTCACCTAACTTAACTTAACTTAACTTAACTTAACTTAACTTAACCT
>JAODUO010002000.1:10000-15000 GCA_025642075.2 Ridgeia piscesae | reverse complement strand
AGCGGTCGCCAAAACGGTATACTTGCCATTTTTGTGAAGCAATTAAAGTCCAGGACAGACCACAACTGTCTGTGTGTCGATAACATATCGAGCTATAACAGGTATCACGTGTATATTAACTAATCATAATCTATGTAAATTATTGACAAACTATTTTGTTTTCAATGCCAGCAAGCAGTTTACGTCTCATGGTTAGGACGGATGATGTGACGTCTAAAGTATCGTCTACGTCTCATGGTTAGGATGGATGATGTGACGTCTACAGTATCGTTGACGTCTCATGGTTAGGACGGATAATGTAACGTCTACAGTATCGTTTACGTCTCATGGTTAGGACGGATGATGTGTCTACAGTATCATTTACGTCTCATGGTTAGGACGGATGATGTGACGTCTACAGTATCGTTTATGTCTCATGGTTAGGACGGATGATGTGACGTCTACAGTATCGTTTACCTATCATGGTTA
Organism: Ridgeia piscesae; assembly: GCA_025642075.2. NCBI lineage: Eukaryota > Metazoa > Annelida > Polychaeta > Sabellida > Siboglinidae > Ridgeia > Ridgeia piscesae. The sequence goes on along the minus strand of JAODUO010002000.1, from coordinate 14,532 downwards.
CGACGGATGATGTGACGTCCATAGTATCGTTGCTTGTCCGCGTGTGCACTGACATATCCAAACGTCTGATCGCGATACGTATGTTATCGTGACCTCTGTATCGCGATTATGATTGGAGTATCATGGTATGATATATATATATATATATATATATATATATATATATATATATATATATATATATATATATATTATATTCTCTATTTATAATAGAATTGGTCTTACAACTTATACAAACTATGAAAGGTGCCAAAGGCGAGATTTTATATCCAGCAGGGCATGAGAAAATACCGGAGAACTAGTTACGATCCTCGCTAAATCATTTGTACGTTTGACGTTCACCATATTCTTAAGAGCAATATTAGGAAAACAGAACAATGTGTTAGAAGCCATTGGAATTGTAATGTACTTTGCCGCAGAACGAGGTAAACGCAAAAAATACGGAGTAATAATAATAATATTTTGTTAAATATAGCGACAGATCCAATTATAAATTGTAATTGTTCGTGCGCTTTACATGTAAAATGCATATACAGGAAATAACAACAGCCACATAAATAACTAAATCAATAATATGATGACAACAGCATGGACAAGTTTTAGAAATACGTGTGCTGCTTGCAAAAAAAGATAACACAAATTCACGCAAATGTAAAATATGAGTAGATTGAATGTACATGATTTGTTCGATAACTACTCCCAATTAACATTCGTTGATGAAAAAAATAATATTCTGCAGGCTTTTCCATGGCATAAAGAATGTCATTTCTACAGAAAACAGTTGGTCATCCAAAAATCCCGCCATGCCACGAATAGATTGAATATTTGTTGAACCAAACAAAAACGGGAGCTAATATACGTCACGCGATACAGCGATACAATCACCGTATCCATATTAATTCCGTGTTTATAAAAAAGACAGACGTCTGTAGTTAGCATCACAATATATATCATTTGTAACAGAGAGACTGACGCCCCGCCCAAGTGAACGTATCAATTCGTTCGCTGCTAACGACCCCCTTATCGCGTTGATCACCGCTTTCGATGAGACTAAATTACACCCCGTGATGTCCGCCCGCTTATGTCCCGTCCACGCGGGACAACAGGCGGGAAACGGGCGGGACAGCGGGCGTGACAGCGAGTAGCGTGATGGTAGGTCTAACTTCCGTTATATGTGTAGAGTTATATAAATACAAGCCCCGGACCAAGGTAAGTGGAATGGGCTTGGAATTAAGTAATGGATCTGGTGTAAAATAAATGTTCCCACACAGCTTCAAACTATTATGTTAATTCACATTTCTGTGAACTGTCTATCGGAGTAGAAGATGGACTAATAGCACAATCATAGAACTGTGTTAACTCAGAGAAAAACAAAATGCTTCTAACACAACCATTCAGAACACCGCGAGAAACCTTACCTTACCTTATCTTACTCTACCTTACCTCACCTCGCTTCGCCTCGCCTCGCCTCGCCTCGCCTCGCCTCGCCTCGCCTCGCCTCGCCTCGCCTCGCCTCGCCTCGCCTCGCCTCGCCTCGCCTCGCCTCGCCTCGCCTCGCCTCGCCTCCTCCCCTTCACCTCACCTCACCTCACCTCACCTCACCTCACCTCACCTCAACTCACCTCACCTCACCTCACCTCACCTCACCTCACCTCACCTCACCTCACCTCACTCACTCACCTCACCTCACCTCACCTCACCTCAACTCACCTCACCTCACCTCACCTCATCTTATTTCACCTCACCACATCTCATCTCGTCTTACCCTATCTTACCACTGCGGTTCTTACCCTTTGTTGACGGCGACTCACTTTTAGCAGCGAGACTTGGCGACCCATTTCATGAAATTCGTTTAATACATGATAAAAATTAGTAGTAATACAATAAGTAGGCATAATATCAATAATCATACAATAATCACAATAATAAATTATTATCATAGTAACCTTCTAAACATACTCAGAGAATCATCCAATCGACACTGTTCATTGAAACATCGATAATAGTCCAAGCACTGGCGTAGACCCGTACTCATTTCCGAAGGCATAGACTATTACTACTGGTACTGGTACTGGTACTGGTACTGGTACTGGTACTGGTACTGGTACTGGTACTGGTACTGGTACTGGTACTGGTACTGGTACTGGTACTGCTACTGGCTACTGGTACTGGTACTGGTACTGCTACTGCTACTGCTACTGCTACTGCTACTGCTAGTGCTAGTGCTAGTGCTAGTGCTAGTGCTACTGCTACTGCTACTGCTACTGATACTGCTACTGTACTGCTACTGCTACTGCTACTGACTACTGCTACTGCTACTGCTACTGCTACTGCTACTGCTAGTGCTATGCTAGTCTATGCTATGCTATCTATGCTAGCTATCTACTACTACTACTGCTCTGCTACTGCTGCTACTGCTACTGCTACTCTACTGCTACTACTACTACTACTACTACTACTACTACTACTACTACTACTACTACTACTACTACTACTACTACTACTACTACTACTACTACTACTACTAATAATAATAATAATAATAATAATAATAATAATAATAATAATAAATAATAATAACAACAACAACAACAATAGGGCGTGTAAGTCTCGCGCGCGAAAACGAGGCTGGGGGCTGTTGGGGGCAGGAAATCCATATTCTCCATGTTAACATATAGGACTTTGTTTTGTTTTTGTTTATAATAATCGAACTGTTCCCAAATAGCGTATTTCAGTTATATTGTCCGAAGGATTATTACAAGCAGAAGCAATGGCACACTTTGCTGGTGACAATGATCGGAAATCATGAATTTTAATCGATTATTATGGTGTTTGCCATGACATTAGCGGCAAGTACTTGTGTTTGGCGATCTTGAGTAATAATGAAGAGTGCCATTTTTCGCGCTGTACAACCTGTTTGGGCCAAACGTATGTGTTATGTGTTATGATTATATTATGCATCTAAACAACTTGTCAGGTATAAGTGCCTATCGAAACCGCGACGTACCGCAATGTAATCCCCTAAAAGATACATACGGCCTAAAATCGTGTTTATTATCTGCACTACGTAAATCGCTATATATCTATGATAGTGTGGTAAACTCAATATTAAATCGGATATTTAAGATAAGAAAGGTATAACACAACATATTTTAGACGTGATTTTCCTAGTAATCATCAGTCGGAAGCTACAACTGTCATGCATCGTTAGAATATTATTCTTGTGTCCAGTCCCCAATCACTGAATCAGCTCCAGTCACACGGAGTCACGCCATGTATCGTGACCCTATAATAACACGTTTATTGACAGAGAACACACAAGTACATTAGAAAATAAACAAATAAACGCATCATAATCCAGTTATCATCGACCTCTTAACAAGTCTATCGGAAGCTATGTGTTAATCAAGCAAACTTAAATTATTACTTACATAGAATGTTATTTACATACTTGGTATGTTATTTACATACTAAGACTAAGTAAGATCAAGATCTGATTAAACGACAACATTCGAAGTATGTCATAGTTAACCCTAGTCACGTCCTAACCCGACACTGGATGAACGCCCAGATTAAAGGGATACTCCAGTCAGTGAGAGGTTCACAGTATTAACTTACACATGTATACTGTATTGGTTGTGCCTAGTAATTGTGCACAAAGATCGTTAATAAACAATTAGTTATAGCTTAATTATATCAAAAACATGCTATCTTAGATTCAAGGAGCTGCCGTCTTGAGACTTATGCGCCAGTGACGTAAGCCAAATCGTTTACGTCACTGGCGCATTGTTGAAAAAGACAAGGATTGGCGGAATCTTCGCTAATAATTGTGATAGTGACGTAAGCATACTGGATACATCAAATACCATTGGACAGACATAGGTTGTACTAACGTGCATACGCCAGTGACGTAAGCGGTTTACGTCACTGGCGCATAAGTCTCAAGATGGCAGCGCCCGGAATCCAACATGGAGTGTTTCTGGTACAACTGCTATGATTAATTATTTATTAACGATCTTTGTGCACAATTACTATTCACCAATATATACCAATATATTATACAGATGTAAGTAAATGCTGTGAATCTCTAACTGACTAGGGTATCCCTTTAACTACTGCACCACCCGATATCTCACTGTTCTAATAGTCCGACTACTAGTTTGGTCATGCTCATTGTCGTTCATTGTGACAACATATCACGCAGGTGTGTCATCCCTTCTGCGTGGACAGTGCATTGTGACACACTTTCTCGTGCATGAGAGATGATGACAAGGTTCCCGTGGAGTAGTGGATTTAGAAATGTTGCAGGTACATTGAGGTCATTATCAAACACCCAGCCGTAGTTCGTTGGATCTGAAGTAGAGTGGGGGCTATCAAGAAGGCACAGCGATTACGCACAATAAAACACGCTCTCTTGGTGTGGCCAATACTGACACTTGACGGCTTTGGCGTCGTAGCTCGGACATGGAACTCCACTCGAAGCTGGTCGGAGGTCCGAGATGCTGCCTTGGACTTTGCATCTGCCCACACAT
>JAODUO010002000.1:0-5000 GCA_025642075.2 Ridgeia piscesae | reverse complement strand
GGTAATAAAAATATGGTTATATGCCATTGTACTAAGCGAACATGAATCCAACACTTTTTAAGACTTAGCTAAAACAATTAATATAGTTTTGTTATACATATAATGTCTATTTTTCCCTTAGCTTACCTTGGACAGTGATACTTATGCAACAAGATAACCATAACATAGCTGTCAGTTTGGAGAACAAGTACTCAGTTAGCCAGAGCACTTATTTGATAAAGCTAGAGCTTGAGAGGGGCGTTGAGAGCGTTGTCTTGAATGTGACCACCACAGCGATGTGCCTCTTTAGTGCGAGGTTAATTGGGGCGATTTTTGTCACCAGAACATAAAGATATACCAGATATTTTGAACAGTTTCACAAGCCGCCAGGTTCTTCACCTTCTTGTTACCATGGTGAACATGTATTAGATCGAACACGCGTTGGAAATCAATAGGGGATGGCAGGAAACGTGAGCCACCTGGTCACATGGAAACTTGTATTTAAACTAGGATGTGGTGACATCTACCTTTGCAGTGACGCACCAGTAGTAGCCCATTCACAGAAATATTTGTGTAATCAAGTTGATTCCAACTTCTTCACATAACACTTCAATATGATTCGTGTCTGTCTGGGATATTATTCTAAATGTTAGTTGCTTCAAAGAACAAACATCCAGACGAGATAGTGTTTTCGTGGTCATATTACGATGACGAATCAGACAATGGTTGGTTGAAGCTGCGGGCGTCAGAGTTCTGAACGAGTCAGGCAATGGTTGGTTAAGGATGCGAGGGCAGAGTTATGAACGAGTCATATAGTGGTTGGTTAAGGGTGCGAGGGGCAGAGTTCTGAACGAGTCATATAGTGGTTGGTTAAGGATGCGAGGGACAGAGTTCTGAACGAGTCATATAGTGGTTGGTTAAGGGTGCGAGGGGCAGAGTTCTGGACGAGTCATATAATGGTTGGTTAAGGGTGCGAGGAGCAGAGTTCTGAATGAGTCATATAGTGGTTGGTTAAGGGTGCGAGGGGCAGAGTTCTGAACGAGTCATATAGTGGTTGGTTAAGGGTGCGAGGGGCAGAGTTCTGAATGAGTCATATAGTGGTTGGTTAAGGATGCGAGGGGCAGAGTTCTGAATGAGTCATATAGTGGTTGGTTAAGGGTGCGAGGGGCTGAGTTCTGAACGAGTCATATAGTGATTGGTTAAGGGTGCGAGGGGCAGAGTTCTGAACGAGTCATATAGTGGTCATATTGATGAATCCATAAATCGCATTCACATTTGCGCGCGTTATCCCCATGCATTACCAACTATGTTTCCTTGTGTCCAATACAAGTTACATTCCAACGCCAACATACAGTTTTCGCTTAAATACCTTTACCACACATTTTGTCGCAAACGAAAACATTTTGGCTAGAATAAAAAATAAAATACGACGGAACGTCACATGTGCGTGCGTCACCATTTGTGTAAGTTGTTGCTACGAGCAACACATCACGTGATGGACACGTCAATGTTCATTATGTAAGAGTGTGGCGGAGACAACGACCCAATATTGACATGACATTGTCTGAATTCTAGCCACGTGGAAAAGTGTTTGGTTGACGGTTACGACGCGTGGTCGGCTAATGGGTGGCTGTGATTTGTCATAATGTACTGTCGTGTTGAAGATGTACCACACACCGTGCACTTGTACGTGTATAAAGCACGCGTACACACGAGTGAAAGTGTAGTTGTTGTTCTTGTCATAACGTCTGCGTGCATTTCCTTCAAAGATCAAAGGAAACATTCTTTGAAGTGCGTTGAGGTACCGCGGTGTGTTAGAAAGCGCTTTTTGTGTTATCATTCGGTTCCACTTTCCTGTTCCTGTTTGTCGAAATCGCTCCCCGAATAATGATATGCTGTTTTGCTGTTAATTTAATTTAATAATAATACGCTGTTTTTATTTTCATTATCATTATTAATTTACAGTATACTGTAATTAGTATGTCTGATATAGTTTGAACCACTTGCTAGGTTTCGAATTAATTTATTTCTGAGATTTTGACATCAGTCATAAGTTATATACTTAAGACACTTATGTAACCGTAACTGTCATTATGAATTATGCACTTCTGTTGTGTATAATTTTATCGTAAGTGTTTAACAGGGCCAACATTACTTTATTGACAATTGTTATAGAGTGGCTGTTACGAATGCAACCAACAGTGATCTCAGTGGCAGTTTCCCTGAACTCTGTCTAGTTTATCTGATAATAATAATAATAATAATAATAATAATAATAATAATAATAATAATAAATAATAATAATAATAATAATAATAATAATAATAATAATAATAATAATAATAATAATAATAATAATAATAATAATAATAATAATAATAATAATAATAATAATAATATATTAATAATAAAAAATAATAATAATAATAATAATAATAATAATAATAATAATAATAATAATAATAATAATAATAATAATAAATAATAATAATAATAATAATAAAATAATAATAATAATAATAATAATAATAATAATAATAATAATAATAATAATAATAATAATAATAATAATAATAATAATAATAATAATAATAATAATAATAATAATAATAATAATAATAATAATAATAATAATAATAATAATAATAATAATAATAATAATAATAATAATAATAATAATAATAATAATAATAATAATAATAATAATAATAAGAATAATAATAATTAGAAGAAGAAGAAGAAGAAGAAGAAGAAGACGATAACTTTTATTGCACTTAAATGCTTGGTAACGCATCAATACAAAATCGATCGCAGAGTCATTGAACAATTCCAGTTGTCAATATATTGATTTATACGAGGGTAGTATAGTAGCTAGGCAAGACTGTACAGGTATGTGTTTTATGTGAGTGTAACAAACAATCCCGATGCCGTACTATGTAAGGCTAGTTATTCCTCGTAATTTTAAACACTTAAAATACTGAAAATAGAAGGCCACGAACAATGACGTGTACGTGGCGCCATCTCGCAGCCGATACGGTGACAGAATTTTCCCAGTAGCTGGTCCACGACTGTGGAACTCTCTCCCTGCTGAGATGAAGAAAACCTGTTTCCTCGTTGACTTTTAAAAATACTATTGAAAACCCACCTATTCCTGGCTGTGAATGGAGTGTAGACACTTGTCAGTTTATTTAATTGTTATTAATTATTTATTGTATTTACCTATTTATTTCTTGTACGTGTTTACACTAATTTTACAAAACATCCTACTCATTATTTTATTATCAATATACCATTTATTATAATAATCATCTTTAGCTAACTTATTTATTTTATCATTTATTACTATTACTTTTATACATATTTTATGTATTTCATTTACCTAAACATATTTAATATTATAATTCCACAATACATGTATACATATCCATGTATGGCGCCTCCGTATGGATTTTATCTAGATTTATAGCGCTTTATAACTATTTTCTTCTTATTATTATTATTACAGACAAATCTTCCCCGGGCAGTCGCTCACCGGTCAACAATATCAAGGAACTAAAGAATATTATCTTTACCCAATTAGCTTCATATTTTAATGAAGGTAAACTTTTGTTCAATAACTAGTATGGTTTTAGTCAAAGATACTACACTGAGTATGTGGCGCTTGAATTAGTAAACTGAATTATAACAATGAGGTGCCAATTTTTTTTTATCAAAGGCATTTCATACCATTGATCATAATATTTCATTACACAAATTAAAGTTTGTTAATTATGGTTCGCCTTTACTTTTATTTGAAAGTTATTTAACCACCCGACGACAGTATGATGAAATGCAATCATAATCATTCCAATAAAATCGGAGTCCCACAAGTATTAATTATAAGATCTTTATTGTTTAATATTTATAATAATTAGCTAATTTAAATATTTGCCATATATCTAAAAACAGACGCAAACCCTTACTCTTAAAATAGAAAATAGTAACATCGATCAAGTGGATGTATTTAATTTCAGACGATAAATTCTGGAAACAAATCTTACATGAATAAATAAACAGGTACACAAAATTGCAAATAAATATTCCAAAAAAACTACATGTATATTAAAAAAACTAAAGTATCTACTACCGCTAGAAATACAGGCACTTATACAACTTTCTAATCCTATCACATATTAATTATTGTATTACGGTTTGAGGAAACAAAGGTTGTCAAATATTGAGAATTGTAAAAGGCAGTTCGAATAATAGCATTGAACAAATAAAATTCACACACAAAACTACTTTTTTCAACACTTGAAATATTGAAAACAAAAGACAAATTAAAATTGCAAGAATTAAAACGGACACTATAGAACTATAGGCACGGTAATTTGCCAGTTTATTTATTAAACTGGAATGTTATCCCTAATTAATATATGAACAGTCTTAATACCTGCAAAGCTACACATATACACACATGTATGACAGGACTACAATTTGGCAAAAATGCCTTAAATACAATTTGCCTCACATTATAAGCGATACTCCAGAATTAGTTTTAGAACAACAATGACTCACAGTTTACGTGGGTTTTGCGTATTACTTAAAAACATCTCTTAAAAAAATATCAAAACGCATATACATATTTACTAGTTACATAAATCAGTTAAATCTTCAAAATCATTCAAACATACACATAAATGCATGGATAGATGTAAAGATATTTTATTTATACATTACCCCCGTTTTACAGGTCTGTTTTTTATTTTTAGTCACCGGCAGTTACCCTCCCAAACAATGCTCACCGGACAGTTGCTCACAACACTGCCACGCATGCGCACTCCATCGGTAATTTAGGTGTTCTCGTATGTATTATTTGATATACAAAAATCAACTAACAGGACCTGGATAAAATCACAAAGCAACAACACGAGCCGACGAATATCTTATACTTCATGTGGTAATACAATTATGTTTTTAGAATTATCAACATTTAAATAAAAGTGTCTTTCCTTTTAACATTTACATATGATCTACATACA
>JAODUO010001999.1:32500-35000 GCA_025642075.2 Ridgeia piscesae | reverse complement strand
GAAAACAACAGATGACATATTCGAGTCCGAAGTGATATCAGTGATTATCTTGAAAAGGGGAGGGAGAGAATGCAAGAGGGATAGTACATTCATTTGTATTTAACTTGGAGGGCAATTGACTAGGCATACGTCACATGCTCATTATAATCGACAACAGACGCCGCTCCTACTGCGGAAAATATGTTCCCCGTGAACAGTGAACTACAAAGGTGTACCTATTTATACACTTCTGATGAATGCAACGGATGATGTATTCGAATCCAGAGTGACATCAACGATTTTCTTGGAAAGGATGGTAACCACGTTTACTGGTTGAGATCCACATTGGAAATAAGTGTAGTGTGTGTGTGTGTGTGTGTGTGTGTGTGTGTGTGTGTGTGTGTGTGTGTGTGTGTGTGTGTGTGTGTGTGTGTGTGTTGTGTGTGTGTGTGTGTGTGTGTGTGTGTGTGTGTGTGTGTGTGTGTGTGTGTGTGTGTGTGTGTGTGTGTGTGTGTGTGTGTGTGTGTGTGTGTGTGTGTGTGTGTGTGTGTGTGTGTGTGTGTGTGTGTGTGTGTGTGTGTGTGTGTGTGTGTGTGTGTGTGTGTGTGTCTTCTTTATTTGCTTTAGCTTAGATTCGAAATGATGTTTGTTTGCATGTATACATGTTGTACCAAATAAACTCAATCAAGCAGTTGACCAAAACGTGTCTTTTGTTACAACCACATTAAGATACCGGTTAACTGTAATTCATTTAACTTCAACTACATTGGCAAACATCTAACCACAAAGAATCCACTAAACACTAAATGTTTCTAAAACGTGACAGCGCATCTACCTGTGATGGAGCTTGCGTAGTTATATTGTTTCTTTTTAAACGACTTGAACTTCGAACATCAAACATTCTGTGATTAATCTATGACTCCAAAGATACGATATATATTGTTTAAAGCACAACTTTTTAATATGTCAATATCCTCTTCCTATGATCGAGTAAATCAATTGTTAGGAACGCCAAACGCAGCGACATAACAACATAACAATCGCAGAAACTACGAATACCACAAGAGAAAATCGACCTCTGCTTCAAGGATTGTATTGCTTTGGGCGAAAATATATACGCTAACACGATATGCCTACCACTATCGTTAAACCAATATCAATGCAATATGAATATTGTTTGATAATCTTACACTACCACGACTCGGTCTCTCGATGGACATAAACCGGCCTTTTAAAGAATTATCTAAGTTTGAGCAAACGTCTTATTGCGGGCCTATTTATGTAACGATGCTGTGTTTTTCTAATACTATCAGCTACCAAACAACCCGGTTTTAGAAGGGCAGTGAACTAGTTTCGATAATTTAAGTTGAATACAAAAATTGATCCACGCAGCCAGCCGATGTTTACAGTGAAGTGACTAATTAGGCAGTTGGAATAATATAGTGTTACATAGCGCTTTCCTTATAGCTTTGTATTTACTAAGTGGTTATTAAATAAACAAATATATCGATTATTTATAATGCTTCGGACGGTTCGGAATATCGATAATAATTATATAACTTTTAGTGAAATTGCAAATGTTAATAAGCGGCTGTAGACTTCACGAACTGTTTCAGAAACGTTCTTATGAGCGCAGTAAGAATAATTGCATATTTTAATTGTAATGTTATGAACCGAAAACTGTCAGCTCCGTGACGGTACACCTGATGGTACACATGGCGGTATACTTCACGGTACAAGTGGTGATACACGTAACGGTAAACCTGGCGGTACACGTCACGGTACACCTGGCGGTACACTTCACGTACACCTGGCGGTACACTTCACGGTACACCTTGCGGTACACTTCACGGTACACCTGGTGGTACACTTCACGTACACCTGACGGTACACTTCACAGTACACCTAGCGGTACACTTCATGGTACACCTGGCGGTACACTTCACGTACACCTGGCGGTACATTGCACGTTCACCTGGTGGTACCCTTCACGGTACACCTGGCGGTACACTTCACGGTACACCTGGCGGTACACTTCACGGTACACCTGGCGGTACACTTCACGGTACACCTGGCGGTACACTTCACGGTACACCTGGCGGTACACTTCACGGTACACCTGGCGGTACACTTCACGGTACACCTGGCGGTACACTTCACGGTACACCTGGCGGTACACTTCATGGTACACCTGGCGGTACACTTCATGGTACACTTAACGGTACACTTGGCGGTACACTTCACGATACACCGGGACACTTTAACCAGTGCGTCGTGGAAATATTCATCCTTGACCCGACATCTGCATTTTGCAGTTTAAAAAAAAAAATCTGGGGATGAGTAACATATTGAGGCTACTGCTCCCCGGGCGAGTGGAGTGAATTATTAGTTGTGACCCCTGCCCGTAGAAACCCAACACGTGGTCGTTACGTTGTGTAATAGAACGTCTTTATTACATCATTTGACACTCAAGATATCCTTCACCGGAAGTTGATATCGTAATTCAGATTACTACAATGAC
>JAODUO010001999.1:12500-17500 GCA_025642075.2 Ridgeia piscesae | reverse complement strand
TGTCGTGAGTTGGTGTGACGGTGTTGTGAGTTGGTGTGATGGTGTTGTGAGTTGGTGTGACGGTGTTGTGAGTTGGTGTGATGGTGTTGTGAGTTGGTGTGACGGTGTTGTGAGTTGGAGTAACTGTGTGAGTTGGTGTGACGGTGTTGTGAGTTTGTGTAACGGTGTTGTGAGTTGGTGTGACGGTGTTGTGAGTTGGTGTCACGGTGTTGTAGTTGGTGTACGGTGTTGCGAGTTGGTGTGACGGTGTTGTGAGTTGGTGTGACGGTGTTGTGAGTTGGTGTCACGGTGTGGTGAGTTGGTGTGACGGTGTTTTGAGTTGGTGTGACGGTGTTTTGAGTTGGTGTCACGGTGTTGTAAGTTGGTGTGACGGTGTTGTGAGTTGGTGTGACGGTGTTGTGAGTTGGTGTGACGGTGTTGTGAGTTGGTGTCACGGTGTGGTGAGTTGGTGTGACGGTGTTTTGAGTTGGTGTGACGGTGTTGTAAGTTGGTGTGACGGTGCTGTGAGTTGGTGTGACGGTGTTTTGAGTTGGTGTAACGGTGCTGTGAGTTTGTGTCACGGTGTTGTGAGTTTGTGTCACGGTTTTGTGAGTTGATGGGATGGTGTCGTCAGTTGGTGTGACGGTGTTGTGAGTTGGTGTGACGGTGTTGTGAGTTGGTGTAACGGTGCTGCGAGTTGTTGGCATGGTGTTGTGAGTTGGTGTGACGGTGTTGTGAGTTGGTGTGACGGTGTTGTGAGTTGGTGTGACGGTGTTGTGAGTTGGTGTCACGGTGTTGTGAGTTGGTGTGACGGTGTTGTGAGTTGGTGTAACGGTGTTGTGAGTTGGTGTGACGGTGTTGTGAGTTGGTGTCACGGTGTTGTGAGTTGGTGTAACGGTGTTGTGAGTTGGTGTGACGGTGTTGTGAGTTGGTGTAACGGTGTTGTGAGTTGGTGTACGGTGTTGTGAGTTGGTGTCACGGTGTTGTGAGTCGGTGTGACGGTGTTGTGAGTTGGTGTAACGGTGTTGTGAGTTGGTGTAACGGTGTTGTGAGTTGTGTAACGCTGTTGTGAGTTGGTGTAACGGTGCTGTGAGTTGGTGTAACGGTGTTGTGAGTTGGTGTCACGGTGTTGTGAGTTGGTGTAACCGTATTGTTATTTGGTGTGACGGTGCTGTGAGTTGGTGTAAGGGTGCTGTGAGTTGGTGTCACGGTGTTGTGAGTTGGTGTCACGGTGTTGTGAGTCGGTGTGACGGTGTTGTGAGTTGGTGTAACGGTGCTGTGAGTTGGTGTAACGGTATTGTGAGTTGCTGTAACGGTGTTGTGAGTTGGTGTAGCGGTGTTGTGAGTTGGTGTCACGGTGTTGTGAGTTGGTGTGACGGTGTTGTGGGTTGGTGTAACGGTGTTGTGAGATTGTGTAACGGTGTTGTGAGTTGGTGTCATGGTGTGTGAATTTGTGTGACGGTGTTGTGAGTTGGTGTAACGATGTTGTGAGTTGGCGTAACGGGGCTGTCAGTTGGTGTAACGGTGTTGTGAGTTGGTGTAACGGGGCTGTGAGTTGGTGTAATGGTGTTGTGAGTTGGTGTAACGATGTTGTGAGTTGGTGTAATGGTGTTGTGAGTTGGTGTAACGGTGTTGTGAGTTGGTGTAACGGTGTTGTGAGTTGATGTGAGGGTGTTGTGAGTCGGTGTATCTGTGCTGTGAGTTGGTGTGACGGTGTTGTGAGTTGGTGTGACGGTGTTGTGAGATGGTGTGACGGTGTTGTGATTTGGAGTAACGGAGTTGTGAGTTCGTGAAACGGTGTTGTATGTTGGTGTGACGGTGCTGTGATCTGGTGTAACGGTGTTGTGAGTTGGTGTAACGGTGTTGTGTGTTGGTGTGACGGTGTTGTGAGTTGGTGTAACAGTGTTGTGAGTTGGTGTAACAGTGTTGTGAGTTGGTGTAACGGTGTTGTGGTGCTGGTGCATACTGGTGCATGCATAAGAAATCCGTTCTGGCGCACTTAGAGATTCTATGACACATTCGCAAACTTTATCACCGTAATATAATTATAATTGCCGTAATGATATTTATGTAAACGTAGAAAATACACATTGTCAAGCCACATCATATTGGCGACCTAGGGGCATTTCTGACTACGTCAGTAGTGGTGGTACCTAACATATTGTCGACACATGAATGGTTTTGCGTGGGGCCAGGTCCTTGGTTTGTGTTTAGTCTGTGTCCAGGTGTAACGAGACTGCGTGGGACCAGGTCCTTGGTTTGTATTTAGTCTGTGTCCAGGTGTAACGAGACTGCGTGGGACCAGGTCCTTGGTTTGTATTTAGTCTGTGTCCAGGTGTAACGAGACTGCGTGGGACCAGGTCCTTGGTTTGTATTTAGTCTGTGTCCAGGTGTAACGAGACTGCGTGGGACCAGGTCCTTGGTTTGTGTTTAGTCTGTGTCCAGGTGTAACGAGACTGCGTGGGACCAGGTCCTTGATTTGTGTTTAGTCTGTGTCCAGGTGTAACGAGACTGCGTGGGACCTGGTCCTTGGTTTGTGTTTAGTATATGTCCAGGTGTAACTAGACTGCGTGGGACCAGGTCCTTGGTTTGTGTTTAGCCTGTGTCCAGGTGTAACGAGACTGCGTGGGACCAGGTCCTTGGTTTGTGTTTAGTCTATGTCCAGGTGTAACTAGACTGCGTGGGACCAGGTCCTTGGTTTGTGTTTAGTCTATGTCCAGGTGTAACTAGACTGCGTGGGACCAGGTCCTTGATTTGTGTTTAGTATATGTCCAGGTGTAACGAGACTGCGTGGGACCAGGTCCTTGGTTTGTGTTTAGTCTGTGTCCAGGTGTAACGAGACTGCGTGGGACCAGGTCCTTGGCTTGTGTTTAGTCTGTGTCCAGGTGTAACGAGACTGCGTGGGACCAGGTCCTTGATTTGTGTTTAGTCTGTGTCCAGGTGTAACGAGACTGCCTGGGACCAGGTCCTTGGTTTGTGTTTAGTATATGTCCAGGTGTAACTAGACTGCGTGGGACCAGGTCCTTGGTTTGTGTTTAGTCTGTGTCCAGGTGTAACGAGACTGCGTGGGACCAGGTCCTTGGTTTGTGTTTAGTCTATGTCCAGGTGTAACTAGACTGCGTGGGACCAGGTCCTTGGTTTGTGTTTAGTCTATGTCCAGGTGTAACTAGACTGCGTGGGACCAGGTCCTTGATTAGTGTTTAGTATATGTCCAGGTGTAACGAGACTGCGTGGGACCAGGTCCTTGGTTTGTGTTTAGTCTGTGTCCAGGTGTAACGAGACTGCGTGGGACCAGGTCCTTGGTTTGTGTTTAGTCTGTGTCCAGGTGTAACGAGACTGCGTGGGACCAGGTCCTTGGTTTGTGTTTAGTCTGTGTCCAGGTGTAACGAGACTGCGTGGGACCAGGTCCTTGGCTTGTGTTTAGTCTATGTCCAGGTGTAACTAGACTGCGTGGGACCAGGTCCTTGATTTGTGTTTAGTCTATGTCCAGGTGTAACTAGACTGCGTGGGACCAAGTCCTTGGTTTGTGTTTAGTCTGTGTCTCGGTGTAACGAGACTGCGTGGGACCAGGTCCTTGGCTTGTGTTTAGTCTATGTCCAGGTGTAACTAGACTGCGTGGGACCAAGTCCTTGGTTTGTGTTTAGTCTATGTCCAGGTGTAACTAGACTGCGTGGGACCAAGTCCTTGGTTTGTGTTTAGTCTGTGTCCCGGTGTAACGAGACTGCGTGGGACCAGGTCCTTGGCTTGTGTTGTCAACACGAGGCTAACAATATGTGGCGTGTCATCGATACACTCTATATTTAATCTCGCATATGTTTGCCATATCCTTTTGTTGATTTGCCGAGAGAATATATGTTACCTCCTTAAAGAATATATATATACATCCTGCATAGCACTATTCCTATCCTCATAATAGTAATTATTCAGCTAATCAACGTTATTCTGACGCTTAAATAGCACAAGCCGAATCGCTGATATTGTGCTATTGTTAACATATCCGGCTTCGTAGTGAGGTAGTAATAGAGGCGTCGAGCCGCTCATCTTCCGAGAAGATATTAATTATATGACCAAGGTTACATGTAGGTGAGGGATGGTAGTCATTTAAGGTAGCTATGGGTTCATCCGGGTAATTAGCATAACCATCACGTGACCTATTGTCTAATAACACTATCCTTCAAAATTACACAATTCTTAATTATTAAGTATACACTGGATAATTATTTCTTTATTCAAACACTGGAAAATTATGCAAGACAAACATATACATGTTATAGTGTATATACAATATTTGAAGGGATAAACAAGACAGTTTTATATAAACGTACCCCTAAAAATCGCATTAAAATAAATGTAAGTATATGCTATGATAACATATATACTTTTTCTTTTATCACACACTTGAATCAGTACACATCATATACATTTTAAATGTAGTTATTGTGATATAACATTACATTGACAAACACGTCAAAAGAGCAGATAATAGTTACATTTATCCGATAATATATGTGAAATAGACATAGGTTCAGGTTGTTCGTGTTCGTGTGAACATTTAAAGTATTTCCTTAGGCGTTAATTAGTCGTCAAGTAACGGCATTTAATCAAATCAGTAGTAAGGTAAAGCATGCAAATAAAATACAGCGTCACATTGCTATTCAAATGCTTTGTTATTCACGCATTTACTGCCTGATCGGAGGCAATGTTCCACGGTTGCCCTCTCAAGAGGTGCAACGTTTCTTCCGCGTACAGATGTAAAGGCGCCTCATTAAGACAATCGTGGCAATCGATACTTTGCACGTTATGGCAACGCCCACCTTCGCAATTGTCTTGCATTATTTGTTGCACCACGGCTCTCTGCCGACGTCGCGCTCCGTGTCTGCTGTCCCTGTTATCGCTCGCGAGAGGCACACACTGCAGCCGCGCCCACGAGTTCTCTCCGACGAACGAATGAACGGCGACAAGTGGATGGAAACAGACCACCTTCTGTAGGCCCGCTGAGAGGAGACAAAAGCAGCTGTTTT